>PVJS01001241.1:73367-102191 GCA_004027185.1 Glis glis
GATCCCCCAGCCTCCTCCCTGACCCCCCAGCCTCCTCCCTGACCCCCCAGCCTTCTCCCTGGCCCAGGCTGTGAATGAGGCCTTCACACGGCCCTTTCTGGACTTGGAAGTCAAGAAGAGAAGTCATAATACTTTGGAAACACATGTTCTTTTAAGGAAGAATTTTTTGTTTTCATTTCAAACAGCCCTGGCTAGTGATGAGTGGTGAGGAGAGGTGCCCTGTTTTCCATCCTGACACCTATTTCCAGGTGGGGGCAGGGAGGGCTCCAATCTGAAATGTTATTTCAAACCCTTTCCGGGCCTTGCAGCTCCATTTCCAGCCCACATGCCTCCCAGCAAAGCATGATTTCCCATTACGTCGTGTTGCCCTTTCTGGTCTGAGCACCTTTCAAAGCGGGAAGACCCAGGCTGCTTCAACACTCTTCCTCCTGCCCCATAAATAAAGTCTCAGTGCCTGAAGCGGAGCTTAAATAAATAGGCTTGCAGAGCCCGGATGGCCACGCTCCTGATAGGCCAGGTGGCCAAGGACAGCAAACTCAGGCTGTTCCTCCCTGCTGCAGAGAGAAGACAAAACTGGTGCTTTGCAAGTGCTTCTGGCCTGCTTTCTGCCAGCTGAGGCACATTCCAGAAAAGAGCAGGTCAGCAGTGTCTTGTCATCTGATGGGGTGCAGAGATGGATGGCGCCCTCCCTGCCAGACAAGGCCATGTTCAAGACACTCCCGATAGCCAGCTGCCACTTTATTAACAGCAAAGATCCCCATCTGAATCAGGCTGGGAAAGAAAATATTTATACTTGCTTGTCGGGAGGACCTTCATTTTTCTTCAGGGGGGAGCCGGCTCTAGTGCAGGTTCAGGGCTAAAGGAGTGTGGCATGTCTGTGGGGATGTTCCAGGCCTTGCTGCAGCCCAAATGTCCTCAGGACAGGTCTGTTGGGGTCAGGGGTGGTGGCTTCAAGAGAGCTGTACACAGGGGAGCACAGGGGAGGCAGGGCCTAGGAAACTGTAACATGCCCTGGCAACCTGCTAGACAGTAAAGGAGAGGATCTGCTCGCAGCGGTGGGCAACAGTCAGAGATGGGATGCAAGCCACCATTCAGTGGTCGCAGGGTCAGCTGAAAACACGTAGCTAAATTAATCAGAGAAGCAACTTTGTACTGTGCGAGAATAAATAACTTTGCAATTTTCAGAAAATGTTGGCACTAGGGGTGAACCTGTCATTTTAACTGGGCGTATATTAAAATCTGCTTATATTATTACTCTTCTGTGGTCATTATTTGGAACAAAACTCAAAAGCCAATTCGTTAGCAGTTTCTGGGATGCCTGTGCATCTGCATCCTGAGATCCCGGGGAGACTTTGCCATACTCTGGGAGACAGCTGCACCCAATTACAGTAACTGAGTTATAAGGTGCTAGGCTGAACAAGTCAGGCGGCTCTGGGGAATGGAGGCTTGGGTCTATAATACCTACAGAGCACGCACATTGAAGTCAGAAGACCTGGGTTCAAATCCCAGCCCTATCCATCAGCAGTTGTGCAACCGACCCCGAGCATCTATTTGAGTTTTAATCTCTTCTTCTTTGATAAGCTCTCTCTTGGGGCTGCCTTGAGAGTAAAGTGAAATAAGTATGTGAAACACGTAGCACAGTAAGAGCCGGCTGAGAGGTAACCAGCAATAATGGGAGGAGCGGCACGCATAACATTGAGTATCTCTCCAGGAGTGTATCATTCATTTTTATTTATATATGAATGACTGCATGCGAGTAAAATTGCTAGTTCACATCTGTTAGTTGGCCCAGGCTGCTATAACAAAATATGAGGACTGGGCAGCCTAAACAACAGGCATTGATTTCTCACTGTTGTGGAGACTGGGATGTCCAAGAGCAGTGTGCCTGCAGATTCAGTTCCTGACGAGGCCCTCTTCCTGGCTTTCTGGCTGTCTCCGCACATGGCAGAGAGCCTGAGCTCTAATCTCTCTTCCTCTTTTTGTAAGAACACTAATCCACCACGGGGCCCCTATCCTCAAGACCTCGTCTAAACCTTATCACCTCCCAAAGGCCTCACCTGTAAATCCATCACACTGGGGGTAAGGACACGGATGAGAATTTTAGGGGGACACATTTGGTTCATAACAATGTCTGTGTGTATAATCCATATAGTCATATGCACGTCTGCTTGTGAACCTTGTGTGCTGTGCAGGTGTTAATGTTCACTTACATAGTTAACAAAGAAAACAACGATGACACGGGGGTCAGTAGACATTTGTGTACACCTCCGTGTGCATGTGTACGTGGGAGCGCCGCAAAGATTAAGTCCCACAGTTCAGACTGCAGGCATGTGTCTGTGTGTCGCATGTGTCCACATTTGTATAGAAGCATGGGAAGGGCATGACCTGGACCACAGCGGGTCCTCTGCTCAGCATGGCGAGCTTCCTGCTCCCGCCAGCCTGCAGCTGCTGCTGAGGGGCCGGGCAGAGGCTCTCTGGGATTGGGGAGCCGTCAAGCTTGAGATCCTGGCTGTGGGTGCTGGTGATTCGTCCTACGCTGTGGAAGAGCCCTTAGTCCTGGGAGCACGGTTTGCCCTGGAAGAGGACCTGGAGCCTGTCCTTGGTGTTATGGGGCATGGTTTGCCCTGGAAGAGGACCCGGAGCCTGTCCTTGGTGTTATGGGGCACGGTTTGCCCTGGAAGAGGACCCGGAGCCTGTCCTTGGTGTTATGGGGTCTTTATTAGCTCATCTCCACCCAGCATGGGACCCATTTTCAACTATTCAGATGGGTCATTTGTCTCCTGATCGCCTTCCAAGCTCCAGCTGAAGTGACATTTGCTTAGCAATTGGCCTGTTTGAAAAGCTGATGTGGTAGAGCCCAGGTATGCAAACGCAGCTCCATCCTTCTGAGCTGGGGTGCAGGGGGCCAGGCCCCTGGGAGAGGGTCAGAGGGAGGGGGTGGGCATTCGGTTGGTCAAGGATCCCACAGAAACAGGCAAACACATTATCCACTCCAACACTGGCAATTTTTCCCCCCAGGATAGCTAATTAGCAGGCAGCTGCCTGGGCTCCCTACTTGACTTGCAGAATTAGAATGCTCGGCACAGAGATCTGTGTTTATGTTCAAAATCTGTCATCCCTCTTCTCCAGCAGGAGAGGTGCTCTGTGAGCTCTGGCGCCTGAGACTCCTCGACTGCCATCCCAGGGGCCTGGAGGGCTCCCCTCCACAGAAACCCCTTCCCTGTTGGAGGCTGCAGAAAGTAGCCAGCCCACCAGTGCAGGCACCCAGGACACGTCCACACACAGGCACAGATATCTCCTCACTTACAAAAATATCACAAAGGTGCAGTCACAAAAACCCACCCAGAAGCATAGGCACCCACCCTCGGAGATATGCACAGAGAGGTACAGGCCCCACACAGCATACCCACTGCACACACTCAGGCACACCTGTGACCTGCACCCACACCCCAAAGAAACACAGGCCTGCACACGTGCATACCTCCGTTTACATATGTGTAGCAGATGCACCTTCGCAGGCTCCCAGAAACACACACAGAAGAACACACACCTGGGGACTGAGAAGGTGCTTAAAGGAATCTATCAAAACAAAAATTCTCTAAGTACCCTTCTGCATTAGGATACCCAGAGTCTCACATTAGCATCAAAGTTGAAGTTTTGTAAGAATGATTTATCAGATGAGCTATCAGGTATCTGAGGTCAGATTCAGAAATGATATGAGAATCAGAATTATCATAGCAGAATCAGTGGAGAGCTTTGTATAAATACTCATATTGGAGCCGGGCGTGGTGGCATACGCTTGTAATCCCAGTACTTGGGAGGATGAGACAGGAGGATCCTGGTTCACGGCCAGCCTCAGCTACTTAGTGAGGCCCTCCGCAACTTAGTGAGACCCTGTTTCAAAATAAAGAATAAAAAATAAGGTTGAGGGTGTAGATTGGAGGTAGAATGCCCTTGGGTTCAATCCCCAGTACCGCAAAAAAAAAAAAATATATATATATATATATACTCATATTGGGCTCTAGAATCCGTTAAGTCGTTGAATGAGAATGGTGAAGTTTGAAAGGCTTCCGTGTATAATGAACACAGAATCTTTTATCATTAACAATAAAATTAAATGGCTCACTCTGATTACTAAGAGGAAGAACAATTTGATTTGGGGGGACTGTTATGATTTTTCTAAGTGATGGCTTTTTTGTTTATTTTGTTTTGTTGTTCTAAGAACAGAATAACTTGGGACCAAAAATTTCCTTATGTCTTTTTCTTTTTGTGTGTGTGTGTGCATGGGGGGGGGGTTGAACCCAGAGGCTTTCTACCTTCGAGCTACACCCCCAGCCCAATTTTATTTCTTATTTGGAAACAGGGTCTTTCTAGGTTGCTGAGAGTCTCACTACTTGCTGAGGCTGTCCTTGAACCTGCAATCCTCTTGTCTCAGCCTCCCAAGTACTGGGATTACAGGCATGTGCCACCATGCCTGACTCCTTATGTCTTTTTTAAAACAGATAGGCATAGTGACAATGGATACGACAACTTGCCCAGAAGGTTTTGATTCAGTTACAGGTATTTCTGTCTCAGCTGCGAGAACCTCTGGACCCCTCCCTTCCTGTTACAGATAGGGCAACTGAGGCCCAGGTTGGGCAAGCTACTGCTTAGAGCCATATAGCTATGTGCAATTTCTGTAAGTTAATGCATGCAGAGCACACAGTAAGTGCTCAATAAGTGTTAGCAGCTACATAACTATTATTGTCATTGTCATTATAATCGTAATGTCATTAGCTCAGCAAGGCTAAGAATCCAGAACTCCTTCCTCCCCACCTGGTGTATGGGCTCAGCCTTTCCCTCCCAGCGGAGAAGACAGAGGGGCAGTAGAAGTCTAGCCCCCCCACCCCGCATCTTTTCTGATTGAGACCTAATTGATGTAGGCCAACCTTCCCACTTCCAGGGAAGATCAAGAGGGTTGCTGGGGAAGGTAAAGGTGGCAGCGTGAAGAACTTTGGGGGCTTCAAAGGAGAGCAGCCTCCCCCCAGCTTGGGAGAGGCCAGCCTCAGAGAGGCCACTTTGCTTAGCAGGGGCAGGACGCAGTGGTTGCAGGTAGCTGGGCTGGCAGCGCCCTCTCTGCTCCCTCTGGAGTCTGCAGGCCAAGGTTAGCTTTGATTTTAAGCCCAACTCCCTGCGCCAGGGCTGCTGGGTGGTCTAGGGGCAGGAGGGCAGGATGGGGGCGGGGCGGGGCAGGCCTCCGGATCAGGAAGGAGTGGAGGGAGAGCAATGTAGGGGGTGGGGGGGGGTGGATCGTTGCACAGGGAGAATTGGGGTCAGTGTTAGGAAGGTTTGGGGGCTTTGGAGGAGTAGGGGCAAGCAGATACCAGAATTCTGGAAGGGTCCAGCGAACCGGGTGGGATCTCCCATGTGGAGGGTGGAGAGGAAACTCTTTTTCCTGAGACCCCTGTGGTCCCAGGTGGCTAGCGGGTGGGGTCCACCCCAAGGCCCCAGCCCCCTTACACTTTGCAGTCTGGGGCTCCAGAACATGTGGCCGCCCCGCCCCCCAAGGGCTACCATTTGGAACGCATTTGCAGACACATGGATTGTTTTTAAGTTAATGCTTTTTAATTCACTCTGTTTCCCAGTTGTCGTTTTTTATTGAAAAGGCGGATTCTGCCGGTGTGTGTTCCGGGGGGGGGTAGCTTCAGGGACAGAGATCCGACGAGAGAGGCGAAAGGTAGAGAGACAGCGAGACAGTGGGCAAGGGGCGTCAGGGTCACAGAGCAAGAGAGAGGCTGGGAGAGGGATGGCGGACGCCTGGATCGAGACGCAGACTAGCCAGGAAGGTGTCGGTCCAGGGCAGGGGAGGACGGGGTGCTGAGAAACCCGGCTCCGGGGGACCGCGGCCGACGCCCCCACCTCGACGAAGTCACTAGGGTTGGGCTGGTTCCCTTCCGGCTCTCTGGTTCCTTTCGGCGGCGTAGATGAGGCTGATCTGCCGCAGGGAAAGGGCTGGATCCAGTACGCAGGACCAGGGTCTGCCGCGAGCGCTAGGGATCCAGGATCAGACAGACGGAGGGGGAAGGAGGACCCGGAGCCGGAGGCGTTTCCCCCTCCTCCCCGGCAGACCCGCTGCTTTCGGGCCGAGCCTGAATCCCGCGTCGCGACGGTCCTCGGCGGCGCCCCCGGCCTGCGACCGAGCCCCCTGCGCCCTGGCGGGGCGAGCGACCGAGCCCCCTGCGCCCTGGCGGGGCCACCTGTACGCGGGGCGCGCCGGGGGCTGGGGCGCGGCGGCTCCGGGCCGGGGTCCAGGGCTCGGCCGGCCGCTGCAGCAGAAACCCCGGGGATCGTCGCCCGGGTCGCGGCCCCAGGCTCATGTTTATGCAGGACTTACTCGCGGCGGCTGCGAGAGCGGGGCTAGCGCGTCCTTCCCAGCAGCTGAGAACCATTTCGTCCCCTCCCCCTCCCGCGACCCCTCCTCTCCCATCTGCGCCCCGCTCCCGCGACCCTTCCCCCGCGGCGCCTTCAAACGCCCAGCGCCGGGCACACAAAGACGCTGGCGACCAGCACGTGGCGGCCGCGTAGACGCGGAGCAGACGCAGACCCACGACGCGGGTCCCGAGGCCGGGGGCGCAGCGCGGCGGGCGGCGGAGAGGGCGCAGGGGCGAGGAGCCGGCTCGCGCGCTCTCTCTCCTCCCGGCCGGGAGCCGCGAGCTGAAAGCCCGGGCTAATTAGAGCTAATTACAAGTGTGCAAACAGCCGTAGCCGCGGGCGCGGGCCGGGCCCTCCCGCCTGACCCGGAGATGCCACCGCCCAGGGCCCTGCGGGGGAGCCCGGGGACCCCGAGCGGGGACAACACGCGCGCGCTGCGGCCCGGGGACCCGGGGATGGCGGCCCGCAGCGGGAGAGAGGCCGAACGCCCCTGCGCTTCGTCCCGAGCGGGCCCGGCGGCTCGGCTGCACATTCGGGTCCTGAGGGTCCTCGGGTTATCCCGGCCTCCCGAGCATCCCCGACTCTGCAGATGGGAGGCGACGGTCCAGCACCCCACCGCCCGAGGCCAGCGCCTCTGGGGAGTGCCGGCTGGAGTGGAGGCTGCTGGGAAGGAAGGCACGGAGTCTGGTTCTGGAGTCGGGAGACCAGCCCGGCTACGCCCGGATGGGCTATACGAACCCCGAAAGAGCAGCTTCTCCGAGCCTTAGTTTTCGCGTGCACAAAATGGGAATATGAGGACTATGCATGCCTCGTCTGAGGGCCTCCAGACGCTGAACCCAAGGGCAAAGAGAAAGGGCTTTACACTAATCCCATACGCGTAAATGGGGTTTTACAGTTTGCACAGCGAGCTTGAATCGACTATCTCATTTTGTGAGCTGAGGAGCCTTTGGCGGGCTGGGTCAGAGTGGCGGTGTGGGAGGGAATCATATTTCCATAATACAGACGAAGCTCGGAGAGGTCAAACGTCTCACCAGAGATCACACAGCAAGGAGAGGCAGCTGGTTTTTTGGACTTCAAATTTGGAATTCGGGCCCAGCGCAACTCTTCACCACCCTTCCCGGACCGCCCTGGACCCCAGACACCTCTCGCCGTTCCGCAAAGCCTGGGAAGCTGCGGGCTGGAGCAGAGCTGGGAGAGCGACTTGGCGGGCAGCTCGGGCCGCCGGGCTCGCTGCGGGTCCATGGCGCCCTCTTGCGCTGGTGGCCGGAGGCGCACCCAGCTCCAGGCGTGTCCGGGCCCCTGCCGTCCTGCCGGAGTCGGAGGAAGCAATCCCAATCAGCTACCTCACTTTGCGATCGTGCAGGAGAGCTTGCTAGCTGCGGAGGGGGTGACGCGAAGGTGCGGTTTGTATACTGTAAAGTGCGTTGCGCACTCGGCCACAGTGTTTGGCGTCACTGCGCCCCCCACGCACACTTCCCCCTCTGTCCTTGATTTTTCCGGGAGTCCAGTGAGGCCGGCAGAACAGAGACTGTGGCAACCGAGGCAGCGGGAGGCCACTCACTGGCCAGCAGTGGAGTCGGCACCTGGACTGGACCCTCGTCCTGCCCATGTTGCACCTGGCGGGTGCAATCGTCCTGGCTGCCACCCAAGTTAGGGCAGGGGGCTTTGGAGTCACACCCAGAGGGGCCCATCCAGTCTTGCATTGGCTGTGAGAAGCTCTCTGAGCCTTGGTTTCGAATCTGTAAAATGGGATGATGGTGCTTCTAGGGCTTGCTGGGCAGGGGGCAGCTGAATGAGCCTGGCCAGACTTCCCCTGCCTGGGGCAGCCTACCCCACCTACAATACGGACCCCTTGAGCAGGACAGGTGGCATTTGGTGTGCTTGGAGGGGGCGGGGTAGCCTGGGGAGCTGCAGCAGGAGAGCTGGCTGCTGGCCTCTCAATCCAGCCACCTTCTGGAGGGCCCCGGGGAGGTTCTGGGAGGCCTCCTCCTCTTGACGGGGCACCCAGGCCCCGAGACTGCAGCCATGTTCCTAGGATACTCAGGAGACACATGGGTCTTCATCCCCACGGAGGACAAGGAGACCCTGAGAACGAGGGCCCAGGTCCTGGTGGGGACGTTGAGCAAAAGAGGAGGTGGCAGGTAGGGCTCTTGTTCTTCAGAGAATGAGGTCCACGAGGCTTGCGGGGTGCAGGGTCTCAGTGGCAATGGTAGTGATGTAGTGGGGGGTAGGGGACGCCTTTGGGGCTGAGTGGTAGGAACTGAGGGGGTTCTGGAGCCGTGATCTCTGCCCCTCTGCAAGCCCTGGGGTGAGGGGGGCAGGAATCCTCCGTAGCTGAATCACACCCAGGGTGGGCAAAGTGAGTGCAGTTTGAGCCCCGTGGTTCTCAAGGTTCTAGAGCCTCAGAATCACCTAGAGGGCTTGCCCAGCACTTGCCGAACCCCTTGCCCTCTTGGGATGCAGGAGGGCCCGGCGGGTGAGAGAACTGGCATTTCTAACAGGCTCCCAGGGGATGCTGATGCTGCTGGCCTGAGACCCCGCTTTGAGAATCTCTGCCCTGACTCTTCAGAGAACTTCTCCCAAGGCTAACCAGCGATGCAGCCACAGCGCATCCGTCAGAGTGGCTCTTGGTCTGACTGGTTTCACAGAATGCTTCCTGGCTTTGCCTCAACACTGCCGGGTGCAGTGTGGCTGGGCCTCCAAGCCCCTTCCTCCAGGTCCCTTCTCTCCAGTGGCTCAGAGAAGAATGACTTCTGCATCTGCCAGCTATGGCTGTCAGGCTGACTTCCTGGAGGAGGTACAAGTTAGGGCAACATCCTGGCCAGAGGCTGAAAGGTGGCCATCCAGGCACAGTGAGCCTGACATGGTTGCATGTCAGGGACTCGGGGTCCCCGCTCTAGTCCTCCTGAAACACACACAGCCCAGGGCTGAAAACAGGGGTGAAGGGGATGGTAATGGGCACTCAGAGGGATGAACTGCTGCCAGCCAGGAGAGGGCCTGGTCTGACCAGCACAGCCCAGGCTGCAAAGCCCTTGAGCTGGTGGTTCAAACGGGGGCAGAGTGGAGAGTGGCTGCCCTTTCTGCCTTGATTTCTCCATCCCAGGCACTCGCTGCACGTGTTAGCGTTCCCCTGACCTTCCCAAGCTGCCAGCAGGATAATATATGGAAATTGCTTTGACCTCCTGAGAAAAGAGGGTCTCCAGGAATAGAAAGTTCAGCCGCTAATCCCGTCCCCCCAGACTTGCCACTAATTCCTGTTTCCGATGTCAGCCTGGCAGGTTGAGTTTAGCAAAAGAAAGAACAACTTAGAGGGATGATGGTTTTTCTAATGGCCCTGGTTCTCCAAACACATGCACACACAATACACACGCACACACAGCCTGGTCACAGGCACACCCTTACATGCAGCCTCCCCGACCCTCTCTCACATGCACACCTCCCGCGGAGCCGTCATCATCGCGGGGAATAATTAGAACTAACATTTGCACAGCGCCCTGCTGCCAGCGAGTGGTCCACCCTGCACTTCTGCTTAATCCTCACACAGACCCAGAGGCAGGATTATTGCTATTATTAACTGAGGCTCAGCAAGGTTAAGTGACTTGCCTAAGGTCACTCTGCTAGTAGGTGACAGAAATAGCTCCAATTTGGGTCTCTGGACTCCAAAGGCGATCTGCTTGCTGCTGGTATATGCTCGTTCATTCATTAATTCATTCACTTGACAAATATTTACTGTGCGTCAGTCATGGGCCAGACCCTGCGCTAAGTGCTAGCTGTCTTATTGTACCTTGTCACCTATCTTCATAATGAGCTGGTTGCTTTTTTTTCTTTCATTTATTTCTTTTCACTTGATAGAAGGGGAAATAGGGCAGAGAGAGATGCTTAGAGAGAATCCACAGTGTGGCATAAGAGTCCCCTGCACTGGCCACTGTGCCATCATGCTCCCGCACACACTCGTGCCCAGAATCTCATTCTCTCTCTCTCTCTCTCTCACACACACACACACACACCCCTGTGCTTACCCAACACCTACTGCCCTAATCAGGGGCTGGAACAGCAAGGGGCCTGCCCAGGCTCCGTGTATCAGAGCTCCCAGCCTGTCCCTGTCACCTAGACATTTCAACTGAACAGGCCCAGAAAATCAAGGATAGGATTTTCTCCAAAATGCCATTGGCATCTCTGGGGACAGAGTCACATTTTCCTACTGATTACACAACACGGTAGCATTTACAATAGTCTCTCCATCCGTCAATATCAGTCGGAGGCAGCAAGCAACATCCCCCTCACCCCCACCTGTGCTGACCCAGGCTGAGAGCCGAGGCAGGGTAGAGGGAGAAAGGATGTGGCCGCCCTTCACGGAGCCCAGGGCCGAAGGGGAGAAGGGGGTTGTCTGTCATTGATGCCCATGGACCTTGAGGTCACACAGACTTGGATCCTGACCCAGGCTTTGTACTCGCTAGCAACATAACCAGGGGCAGTTCAGTGACTTCGTTAGGAACCTCAGTTTCCTTATGTATGAAATGGGTACAATGACCCCTCCCTCTCAGGCGGGCTGTGAGCCGTGGGGGCTCGCAGGCTAGAGGACAGGTGTGTGTGTGTATGAGATTATGGAAGGAACATGGGTTTCTGAAGCCTGGATTTCTTTCCTCATTTACTTAGTAAATTTATATTGAGTAAGTATATATTTTAAGCACCTACTATGTGTCAGGACTGTTCTAGATGTGTGGGCTGCCACCACAAACAAGATGGGCAAGGCTGCACGTCTCCTGGAGGCTGGATTTTAGTTAAGGGGACAGACAATATTTGTGTAAGCAGCAATAACAAAAAAAAAATGAGTTTTGACTCTGCTGTGTGTCTTTGGGCAGGCTGCTCGGCCCCTCTGAGCATGAGTGGCTCACTTTGGATGTTACAGAATGGCTCCTGCCTTATGGTGCTGTTCTGAGCGAGTGTATGGAAACTGAAGATGCATTGCTAACTGGAAAGCCCTGTGCTCATATGCTTTTCTCCAGGAGTGTGTAAACACGTGTGCTTGCCAGCACCCGTTTTCCTTGGCTCAATGAACACGGCACCTGTAGGTCTCCAGAACTGGTCCCAAATTCCATCAAATCCACAGCTCCTCCCACCAGAAATGTAGGGAGGAAACCATATGGCTCTGATATCCTGACTGGGTTTGGTTTTGCCCCGAGACAATACATCCTGCAAGTTTGTCTTGCAAGTTCTCGCTTGGAACTTATTTTCCAAGCCTCTTGCTAGAACAGACCTCGTTTTAAGGCGGGCAGAGGAGGTTGAGCTGAATACTGGAAATGACCTCAGCCTGGGCACAGGCGTGGCTTGAGTGAAGGGGACACAGGCCTGGCCCCAGTGGTGGAGGGAAAGTTGGATGAGGGAGGACCAATGGGGCTACTACTATCATCAATAGCGTCATCCTGCCAGGCCCGCCTGCCTGGCTCTGACCCAGTGAGATGCTCATACTCCACTGGACTCCAGAGCTTGATGCTGGTGGCTAAGCACTGGCCCCGCAGTGGCCCCCAGATCCAATCACCCATCCCAACCCAACTCCTGCCAGCTCTGCCCAGCCCAGCTCAGTAAGTCCAATCACCCATGCCTCAGACCCCCAACTCTGCCTAGTCCCACCCAGGCCAAACCTGCCCCTCCTGCCCCTCCTGTCTAGCTCAGCAGATGCTGTAGACCGCCCAGCTTTGTTCCTTCCTCCTTCTTGAGTGCCTTTGGGGACTAGAAGCTAAAACTGCGTTTCCCAGACTGCCCTAACATTAGGGCTGTGGCTGTGGCGTGGGTCTTAGCCGGTGCTGTATATTCATACAAGGCTGGGGTTCAGAAGTGAATCAAATGGGCAGAGAGGGAGGGAAGGAGGCATCCATTCAAATCAATATTTGTAGAAACAAGCATATGCCAATGGAGAGAGTGTGGTGTGCCTTTATGCCCCTGCCCCCAGCTTCAGAAATTATTAATGTTTTCCCAATTTTGTGTGATCCATCCAATGAGTTCCCTCACCACATTTTTTTTTTCTGGAGCTGAAACCTGTCAGCGCTTTCACAGCGAGGTGTGCGTTCAGCTGGTGGGCTCTGATGAGCAGATCTGGAGCCGGAGCCGGACGGCGGCTTCCTGATGTGGCAGATGGCTTCCCCATGGTTGCGAAAGGAGCCGCTGCCTTGGTGGTCCAATTCTGCAGCCCAGTTTTGGGAGTTGGTCCTGAAGATGCAGCCTAGAATGTGTTTCTTCAGCTTTCCAAATATTTCTGTAAGTCATTCAGTGACACTCATACATTTATTCCTGCTTAAACTGTCCAGAGTGAATTCTGTCTGTGCAATTAGAAGCTGAGGAATCCCCGACCCACCCTTAACCTTCGCTCAGCATAACCCGGCCTCAAACCCATCCACCCTCAGACCAGTCCAACCCCTCCATGTACAGTGGGCTCAGCTGGAGTCAAATCAACCTCCCAAAACAACCTATCCCCGACTCACTGCCTTCCACGTCAGCCCATCTAAATTCAATGCAATCCATCCCAGACCAGCCCATGCCAATTCTCTTAATTTAAACAAGTTCTTTTATTTCCAAGTCTATCTACATGGCCCCATCCAATTCACTCAACTCAGGCTTTTCCAGCCCTAATCTCGACCTACCCAGTGAGTCTCAACCTGACCCATTCCACAGGGATGGAGCAGCACAACCCATTTCATTCCATGAGGATTCACTGAATATCTTATGGAAGCCATTGCAAGGGAGCAAAGAGAACTCGAACTTCTCTACAGATGCAAGACCGCTTTCTCTGGCCATCATTTCTTTCTTTCTTCCCTGTCTCCCTCATTCCCATTTCTCTCCCCACCATGCACCCTGCCTCCATGGGCCACCCACCGTCCCCACAGTGCTTTCTCGGAGTTCAAGGCCTCCAGGGACAAGGCCTCTCCATCACTGCCCTATCTACACGGAGAGTGCCCCCAGGACCTCTCTGCTGCCAAACTTACCCACTGAAGCAAACAGGATCTCCCAAACGGACTCCCAAAGATGTCCTGCCCTGATCTCTGCAACTCCTGACTGTGATGAGACATTACTCCTGTGATTACGTTATATGGCATACGACCTTAAGGAAGGATAATATCCTAGATTACTGGGTGGTCCCAGCATAATCGCATGTGCCCTTAAATGCAGCACGATCTCTCCTGCTGCAGGCAGAGGAGGAAGTCAGAGACAAGCACAAGAAGGGGGACTTAGAGATACTTGAAGTGGGAGGACTTGCCAGACTTGCTGCCTTTGAAAATGGAGGAGACCATGGGAGAAGGAATGTGTGTGGCCTCAAGGAGCTGACAGTCAGCAAGAACCAGGGACCCCAGTCTACAGCTGCAAGGAACTGGATTTTGTGTGTGTGTGTGTGTGTGTGTGTGTGTGTGTGTGTGTGGTACTGGGGATTGAATCCAGGGGCATTTTACCTCTGAGCTATACCTCCAGCCCTATTTTATTTTTATTTTAAAGCAGGGTCTCACTAGGTTGATGAGTAGTGCACCCCTGTAATCCCAGTACTTGCGAGGCTGAGACAGGAGGATCGCAGGTTTGAGGACAGCCTCAGTAAGTAGGAACTGGATTTTGCCAACTACCTCAATGAGATTGGAAGCACGTTCTTCCCAGTGCCCCCTCTTGAGACCCCAGCCAGTTGGCATCTTGATTTGGGCCTTGTAAGACCCTGAACAGAGGGCACAGATGAGCCCACAGCTGGATTTCTGGTCTACAGAACTGTGAGATAATAAATGAATGTTTCTATAAGCCACTAAATTCATGGTAATTTGTTATGAGCAATAGAAAACTAAAATGTCCAGTCTATGTCCACTCTCTCAGAGTTATCTGAATTTTTTTCTAACCAAACTGAAAGATTGGTTATTGTACAATGGGAAGAAGAGAGCATTTGGTACGGATACACCTGGGTTACAATCCTGGCTTGGACACCTACTACCCATGTGATTTCAGCCACATTAAGTAATCTTTCTAGGAGCTTTATTCATTAGCAAAATGTAAAGATAAGCTGGGTGTGGTGGCACATGCCTGTAATCCCAGTACTTGGGAGGCTGAGACAGGAGGACCCCAGGATCAAGGCCAGCCTCAGCTTTCAGCAACCTACCAAGACCCTGTTTCCAAAGAAAAAAATAAAAAGGACTGGGGGTGTAGCTCAGAGGTAGAATACTCCTGGGTCCATTCTCCAGTACCCCCCCACAGCCATACATATATATTATTAAATATAAAATATATACACATATAAAAATGTATATATATACATTTATACATTTATACATATACATTATACATTTATACATATACATTTATACATTTATACATTAGCCATCCTCCCTCCATCCCCTCTCTCCCACACCCTTCCCAAGCTCTGGAACTACGATTCTACTCCCTAATAGCAGGACAATTCTAGTAGCATGCCACTGACTTAATGCAGAGGAAGAGCTGCTGGGGGACGGAGGGCACTCTGCTGAGAAGGGTGCTCTGCAGTCCCCCCAGTCAGGGATCACTGACTTGCCTCATCTGAATCTAGGTCCTGGATTAGTCAACTAGAAATGCCAAGAGCCCAGTCCACAGGAGGAAGGAAACGCAGTGCAAATGACCCATGGATGAATAGATCAATCAATGCAGCACTCTGGGGGAGGAACCCACCTGGTCTCCAGGTCTGGATGGACAGCCGAGCCCAGTCCCTCCGGAACTGCCAAGTGAGCAGACCATGTGCGCACCTCGGTGCCATCAGGGATCCAACCATTTCCCTTCTTCTCTTTCCAAGTATAAACTTTGTAAGTCGTGGGATGGTGCATGGAATGAGCGATCTTTGCTCAAGAGAAGGCTATGCAGGCTGATGCCCAGGCCTGCCACACCGGCAGAGAATGGTAATATAGCCTGGGAATGTGGCGATGGGAGCAAGCGCCTGCATTTGGTCCATCCTCCTTTCTTCCTAGGCCCACATCACCCACCCTGCACTCAGCCATCCCCTGGGGCTGTTGGGTTCAGTGGTATCATATAAAGGTCTCCAGGCTCCTCACGAGGCCTGGATTCTCGCTAGTGGTATGCTGAAGCACTTTGGGAAGAATTTCTGTCCAGCATCACTATTCAATGACATCACTTTGGTAGCTTGAAATCCATCATCAGTGAGAGGACACCCACCAGTGAGAGGGTGCCCATCAGGCTTTATCCCCTGGAGAGCTGGTGCAACATTTACCAATATGCTGATGCTTCTGGCCTTGGTGGCTGAGGGGAGGGGCCTTCCCCAGGCCTCAGTTTCCTCCTTAGTCAAAGTCTAAGCTCCTCCTCAGATACCGAGGGAAAGAGTGGGAGTGCCGATAACATAATTACTGTGTTCATAGTAATGCTTTCTCACACACGCAAACACCCACACACCCACACACACGTGCTCAAAACAGCCATATTTAGAAAGATCTCTCTGACCTAAGTACCATGATAAGCATCCTATGTATGTTTTTCACTTTTTTTTTTTTTTGCAGTACCGGTGATGGAACCCAGGGGCGTTCTACCTCCAGGCTACACCCCCAGTCCTATTTTTTATTCTTTATTTTGAAACAGGGTCTCACTAAGTTGCAGAGAGCCTCACTAAGTAGCTGAGGCTGGCCGCGAACCCGGATCCTCCAGTCTCAGCCTCCCAAGTACTGGGATTACAAGCGTGAGCCACCACGCCCGGTTGTTTTTCACCTTATTTAACACACACACACACACACACACACACACACACACACCTTATTCCATCAGCAGTGAGTTTTTTGAGGCTGAAAACTTTTTTTTCCCTTGAATCTGAAATTTGAGTACCTGCCTATAAATCTGGGCTCCACCACTTTCTAAGTTACTTTGGCAAAGTTAATTTCTGTTTCTTAATATGTAAAATGGGTATACTAATAACAGTTCCACTTCTTAATTCGTAAAATGGATATACTAATATCAGTTCCTACTTCTTAATCAGTAAAATGGGTACACTAATAACAGTTCCTACTTCTTAGGATTGTTATGAGTCCTAAGTGAGAAAACCCATGTGCGGTGCTTGGGTGAGCGCCGGCACAGTGAGTGCTAAATCAGTGTTCGGTATTGTCACCCTGTATCTGTTCAGTCCATAGCAGCTTGTCTGTGGCAGGCGCCTCATAAATGTTCGTAGAGGAAAAGAAGGGAGGACAATAGAGAAAAGATAGCAGAGAGATAGACTTTGGATTAATAACTAAGTGAATCTTTCACATTTACTTGCCTCCGTCTTTCACATTTACTTTCACGTCCTTATCTCACGATCATCCTCATAGATGTTCTAGAAAGAGATGGGGATTCATTCATTTAGTCACTCAACACATGTTCATTGAGTGCCTCCTGGTGCGGCCCTGGCTGCATGTGAGGCTGCCTATGACAGGAGTGAGTTCTGGTTTAGCTGGTGCAGTCATGGAGCCTCCAGTCTCCTGGTGAGGAGATGGGGTCGGAGCAGCGGTGAGCTCTGTGCTCGATGGTGGAAGGGAGGGTGTTGGGTTGAGGGTTTCCTTATTAGTAAAATCGAGGTGAAACACCTTCCCTGCGTCAGTGTGAGTCTGTGTGTGTGTGGGAGGAGGAGTAGCACATGGTGCCGGTTTATACTTTTCCCTTCTTCTGAGAAGAGGGGAGGTGAGGGGAGGAAGCTAATGTCCGTTAACGCTCATGCTTTAATTGCACAAGAATTTAATTCCCACAGCGATTTACCTGGCAGGTGCTGTTTTTCAGATAAACCGAGGCCCAGAGAGTAAAGTTCCCCAAGCTCCCCAAAGCCCCTCATTGTAGGACATGGGGACAGGATTCCTGCCCAGCTCCTGCGTGGGGACCCTGCCTAGGCTGGAGGAGAAGCCGCTGGGGACTTCTGGTGTCGGGCGATGCCGGCAGGCTGCAGGCAGGGACAGGCCTGGGCTGTGGATGCCTCGGCTGGAGATCTGTCTAGTCCCACACAAATCGACCCAGGTGTGGGGCCTGGCCGGGGCCGCGGGGGACTGCTCCAGGGCAGGGCTGGAGTTTCACTTTTCACCCGGCTCAGATGAGGAGTGACAGGGCTGGGGGCTGCCTGACAGTTCAAAGAAGATATGTGGCTCCAAGGTCGAAGTTCAGTGGAGAGCTCCTTCCCTAGCCCCCTCAGCTGGGAAAAACGTGTTCAAGCTGTTCACCCTCCTGGGGTGCGCTTACCCCCACTCCCTCCCCAGCCCTCCCCTCTGCTTGGTGAGGTGGGATTACTCTGGGATCCCTGGGGCCTGGCTCCAGTCCCCCCCCCCCGCAGGAGGTCCCCTGAACACTCTTGCTCCCACCAAGCTCTTTATTCCTTTACTCTCATTCCACTGAGCGCCTACTGTATGCCAGGCACTGGCGACACAGGGGTGGAGAGAGCCCTGTCGGGCGGAAGAGCTCCTGGCTGGTGAGAGAAGAGTCCAGACCAGCTCACGTCAGTATCCCACAGGTCTTTCCCCCGCACGACCTCCTCTGGGCCCCTGGCTTCAGCAGATGATAGTTCTCTGCCCTAAGCTAAGATACACCCCACTGCCCACTGCCTCTTCAACTCGATGTCCTAAAGGGACGTGGCATGCCAGCAGACCCCAAACAGAATGTGCTTCAAGGCGGCATCTCTGTGCCTGGTACCAGCATCTGATCAGCAGCCCATCCCTGCCATCAGCCTGACACCTCCTCCTTCCTCGCCTCCCCAGCCGAGCCATCGCCCAGGCCGGTGGATTCTGTCCATCCACATCGCCCACCTCCCCCTCTGCTGTCCTGTCTGAGCCCTTAGCCAGCCTCTGTGAGGGCAGATGTCTGGGAGCTGGCATGGTTTGGTAGTGATGGTCCTGATGCAGCTGAGGCTGGGATTGGCCAAGAAGTGCAGCAGGGCATCTGGGAGCGGCCACACACCTGCAACCAATGCTTTATATCTGGGAGAGCAGACAAGTTCTACTTTGCTGCTGGCTTGCTGTGTGATCTGGGCCAAGATCCTGCACCTCTCTGGGCTTTAAATTACCCAGGAGATTGAATTCATGACCTTACGGCTCAGTCCAAGATTCCAAACTGAAATGTTCTTTGATTCTGGGAAGAGGACTGGGTTGTCAAGGGCCTGTCTGTAGAAGCCCCAGGAGAGAGTAGAATGGTTCAGAGGACTTGGAAGAGGAAGATTTGGGGCTTAGGGTCCATCATGGGCTTCTTTTCCTGCTTCTGCTGCACACGGGAGGGCAGCCATGGTAAGCCCCACCCTCCAGCCTGTGCTTCCCCATGACCAACCACTAGTCCTCACCCGGGTCACTGTAGAACGGGCGACAATGTACATTTTGTGTTCATAGAGGGCAAATGACAGCACTGAACGCAGGACACTGAATGCAGGACACTGAATGTAGGACACTATACGCAGGACACTACACACAGGACACTATACGCAGGACACTACACACAGGACACTACACGCAGGACACTGAATGCAGGGCACTGAACGCAGGACACTGAACGCAGGACACTGAACGCAGGACTTGGCCTCTCGGAGAAGCAAACACTACCTGGGACATGCCTTTATTCTCTATCTTGGAGACCTAGTTTATTATATTTTTTACAGTGGGGTACACTGAGGTCCAGGAAGGGGGAGTAGTCCCCCTGGGACCACACAGCCAGATAATGAATGGCAGGGCTGGCACCAGAGCCAGCCACCAAGGTTGTAGCTCAGGAGGGTGCTGGTGGGTAGGCCAGGGCTGGCTGTGGCCGGGGTAGGTGCTCAGGACCGAGCTGGGGGCAGGGGCCCAGCAACCCTGGGTTCCAGATCCAGGGATTCAGTGTTGTGGCAAGTCATCCTGCTTCTTGGCCCCAGGTCCTCATGTGCCTGGTGGCAGAAGGGCGGAGGACCAGGCAGAAATGGCCGTGCAGGCGGGAGCACGCTGAGGTTGGCCTTTGTGCCTGGAGGGTGCAGTGGCCCTCTGGTGGCACAGCCTCCCCAGGACAACCCTATGGGGCTGGGGCCAGGCCCTCTCCTCTGCGGGTCACTCATTTACCAGGGCAGAGGCGGGATCTTATCTAATCAGAACTGATCAAGGAAGTGACTGCAGAGAGCTGAGGGGAAGAGGGGAAGGAAGGAGGCTGGTCCCCCTGGGGCCACCAGCTTCCCTGGTTCCCAGAACCTCAGTGGCATTTGGGGCAGACGGCTCTTTCGTGCAGGGCATGAGCATCCCTGGGCTCCCCACACATCCCTCCGTGTCCCCTGGGGTGGTGTGCAAACCCTCCAGTCCAGCCCATCACTTCATCTGCTTGGAGCTCAGGTGCCATCAGCCTCAATGCACTGATGGGGGACTGGCCGCCAGGGGGCCAGGGTCTTGTCCAAATGGCAAGCAGGGCACTCCTTTCCTAGCTGGGAGAATGCCTGTTCTCCTTCCCCTCCGACTCTCACCCTGATGGCTGCCTCCTAGAGCCTGGGCAGCACACATCACAGGCAGCCAGGACCAGGGCCAGCGGTGCAGGGCGCTGCCGGAGCCCAGCCTACCAGGGTTTCATTCCTGCTCCGATGCTAAGTGCTGTGTGAGCTGAGCCAGATCCCTTCTCTCTCTGAGCCTTGGTTTGCTTGGCTGTAACATGAGGATAAATAGGATCTCACCCAGGTGGGTGCGTACAGAGTGCCCCTCGCCCCTGCCCGCCATGCATCTGGATTTCAAGTCACCTGTCCCCCAAGTTACCAGCAGCGGCACAGCAGGATGCAGTCGGCAGAGCATGCATTGAATCTACTTTTATTTGTTGACCATCATCGTTCTGGTACTGTTTCCCCTCTCGGAGCCTCAGTTTTCCCATTTGTAAAAGGTGGAGAGAACAATAGGTATGGTAATTAATAAGATACCATTGCAGTGTTGGGCACGTTGGGGGCATTCATTAAACACACAGTGTGGTGTTGTTAGGTGGTCTGAGGATGGTGACAGGGGGCTTCCTGGGCTGCACAGTTCTCAATCCCAGGGGATTCTCAGCCAGGAGCTACTCAGACCTACTCAAAGAGCTACTGCATCGCTCCGCCCACGTCGTGGTCACACCTTGGGCACGGTCACACCCTCGTCCCTGCACAGGGCTCACCGGAGTGCTCACACAACCTAGCTATCCAAAGTGTGAAATCCCCTGCCTGTCCCGCCTCACCTGTTTCAGGAGATGAGATGGGGGTGGAGAGGGGCAATGAATGGCAGAACCGGAACAGCACCGCGGTTCCTGCTCTCCAGACTGGCTGGCTCCAGTGCACCAGGCAGCCCACTTCAGAGGCACGGGGTCGAGGGTGCACGCCCCGGCACACACACACCTTACATCCGCAGGCCTGGAGCCCAGGTGAAGGCCCAGCACAGCCCACCCAACCTGCCAGGAGCCGGCGGAGCCCAGCAGGGCGGCCCGGGGTGAGCCAGACCAGGGCTCCGCACTGGGGCCCAAACACACCCTCCCTGCCGTCCCTGCCGGGTCTGCAAGCCCAGCCGCCCACCTCCCGGCAGATCAGCGCTTACCCCGGGCCCGCGGGCAGCAGGGCCGGGCAATTATGCGGGCGCATGGCCGGCCGCGCCCGGGCGCAGAGCAAACTTAACCTTCATTTGGGAGCGCCCAGCGGCCGGAGCGCGCGGCGCAGCCATCGATCGCCGCTAATGGCCTCGTCTAAATGCGGAGCCGCTGCCTCCGCCCCCCGGGTCAGGGCGCCCCCACCCTCGCCCAGTGCTCGGTGCAAAATAGTGTTTACCAAAGTCAATATTGGCCGCGGCGCCCGGGCACCCCGGAGCCCCGCTGGCCTCCCCAGCCCAGGGCCGGATCTGGGCCGCCAGGGCCTCATCCTGGGGGCCCGACTGGCCCGGGTCCTGAAGAGGAGCCCGAGGGCCAGACACCCGGGGGCCTGGGCCAAGATCGTGGTGCCCCGCCCAGGGCCTGGAGCTGGGAATCAGCGGGGTTGTCCTGGGACACACCTCCGCTTGACACCAGGCATGTCTGTTTAACTCTGGCAGGTCCCTCCCCCTCTCTCGGAACCCTCAGGGCTGTCATTTTAAATGCCTTCAGTAAAGGCTGTTGAAACGGTGGCAATAGAGTTGATGTGAACCTGACAGGGCATTTTGAGCAGTGCCCCTCATCTGTGTCACCCCCCTGCGTGTCCCACCTGGCTCCCTTCTTAGGGGTATGGCTGAGTCAGCTGCTGCCACCATCAGCTTATTAGGGACACAGCACAGACTGTGAAAGGTTCTTTACCGGAATCCTGGTCTTCTCATGAAAAAGCCCCGGACAAACCTTGACCCCTTGGGTTCTCTGCTTTCTCACCTCCAAGCGCAGGGCCACACAGCTCCCAGACACAGGGGCAGTAGGTAACCAGCCAGAAGCCCTCAGCTGCCAACTCCAGGCCTAGGCCTCTCCAGGCTGCAGCTGGTAGCAAGTGTTGAAATGGCCTATGTTGAGCTCATTTCAAAACAAAACCACCTCCCTTCTTGGGTCCCCTTCCATTCTTGCATTGTCGGATCTTTGGATTGATAAGAAAAACATGGTAATTGCAATTTCTCCTCCCTTTCCCTCACTCTGTTCCCATTGAGAAAGGAACTTTTACAGGCGAGCAGGAGGGAAGACCTGGGAGCTGGTCCCAGAACAAGCTCGGCCCACCAGGCTGGGGTGAGACCACAACCCGAGTCTGCCATCTGGTGGCCATGGATATGCTGGCAGCCCGGCTCCCAGAATGAGGTGGCGGAGTCCTAGTCCCAGGGTCCCAGACTCAGGGCCACAGGTGTGGGTCACAGACCCTCAGAATCACAGGTGCGTACTCCCTCTGGGTGGAAGAATTTTAGACTCTTAAGACATTGTGCTCAAGGAACCTTAGGACAGTAAAACATACCTACCAATCCCTGAGTGCTTTCTCGGTGCCAGAGATGCCAGAGAACACATGGTGGCAGCTGGGTTTTTAAATAATAATTCCCTCTGCAACATTGTCACACGGGCACTGCTTTTGTCCCCATCATAGATGTGAGAAAACTGACATTCTCATTAAGCAATATGTCCCAAATCGCACTGTGGTAAGCACCCCGTGGAAATACGAGTGCAGGTCTCCCAACCCTGGCGTCGGTGGTGACCACTGTATCCAGCGTCAGAACCTGAAGGTTGTGCAAGCTGAACCTGCCAGTTCAGTGTCATAGAAGCATGTAGGAGTCTTAGACTGGAGAAGCTTAAGATTTTGGAATCCTGGAATCCTGGGAAGAGGGCATCTTGGACTTGCAGACTCAGGAACCACTGATGGTTAAGACTGGGAGGGTCCTTGGGCCTCCCTGGTTTTGCGCATGAGGTCAGACTGTGAGGGCGCCTGGCTGCTGCAGTGTGGGAAGTGCGGCCCCGTCTCCTGACCCAGGGCTCTTTCCCCCATGGGCTTCCCAATCAAGGCTTCTCCAATTGTTCTCTTTTACAGCCACTGCAATAAAGCTGTGGACTTTTGCTCCAGAGCAGCACATAAAATATCCCATTATTTGCCTCTTAACCTGAGCTTCTGTTTTACATCTTAAGTCTAAAGTGTAAGCCTCATAAAAGGTAATCATCTAAGGCCTGTTCAAAGAGAAGTCATAAATTGGCCATTTAGCCCAATCAGTCTTTATTGTGCTCCTACAGGGTACCCGGCCAGTACAAGCCCAGCCCCGTGGAGAGGAAAGGGGGAGTATAAACCTCAGTGCTGCTGACTGTGAGCTGCTTAGCTCTATTTTTGGCAGAATTCAGAGATGCAGAGTCAATCCAAGTGACAGAAATGTGGCAGGGGATGTGACTGCGTGGTCAGCTACCCAACAGGGTGGGAAGTGGGAGGGGCCGGTGGGCTGAGAGAGTGAAAGCAGAGGGGGTGGGTTTCTTGGTTTGTTTTTGTTTTTGCTACTAATTGTTACTTAAGGACTATATGCCTTAGACCCTGAGCTAAGCACGTGCTAAGCACCGTACCACACAGTGCCCTCACAATAGTTGCTTGCGGTCGGTTGGATGGGCAAACGCGGGCTCAGGGAGCTTAGCGGTTTGCCCACAGTCGCATAGCTAGTAATTCCAGAGCTATGATTTGGACCTGGTTCTGATTTGCTTTTAACCACTGTGTCACACTGCTTTAGAGTTGGGCCTTAAATGACCATGGTGGCGTATGAATGGAGGCCATGCGGGGTCTGCGATGTGTAGGCTGGAGGGCAGGAGGAAGGCAGCTTCTGCCTTAACACTGTGCCTCCTCCACACTAGCCCGTCCTGCTCACTCTAACCTCACTTTGAACTTCAGTGCCTCTAAATTCATCAAGAAGACAGGTCTGCTCCTAGGCCTGGTGGCCCAGAATTCAGCTCCATCCTTAGGCTAGACAGGGCTGTGTGGGCCAAGCTACCCTAGTCAGCCCAGTCTCCCTGGAACTGGATGCACCCTTGCAAACCTTCTCACTAGAGGGCGCTCTCTGCCCTCTGCCCTCTGCCCTCTTGCCCACCAACTTCCAATTCTTCCCAAGACCACAAAAGTAAATGAGAGCCCAGGGAAGGGCCTGGCTGTCACTCCTACAGGGAGGGAAATGCACAAAGAAAGGGTTCTGTCACCCATATTCCTGACAGTGTCTACGACAGGCCCCAAGTGTAACTGTGGGGGCCCCTGCTGCTGAGGCTACTCCTGTCTCCACTCCCCCTGCCTCCTTCCCCCCAATTGCTTTGCACTCTCTCCTCCTCTCATGCCCTAAGCCTCAGGCCTCCCTCATTTCTCACACCCAGAACAGAGCCTGGATCTCCTCAGGTCTTTTGCCCTTCCTTCCCCCACTGTATCCCCACCTACCAGCGTGGCCACTGCCCCCCGAAAGCCCTCCCGCTGCTCTCAGGACGTTGTCCAGGCCCCCTTTCAGGGTTAAAAAGGTTCCTCAGCTTCTGCATCTGCTGGCAGCTTCCGCCCCCCTCCCCCACCTTTTATTGACCCTTCTGCATTACAGAGCTTGGTGCTGGATTTGAACCCTAGCCTCATTACTATGGGTTGTGTGATCATGGTCAAGTTACTCAGTCCATACGCTGGGGATGATAGAACCTTCATAGATAGCATGTAAAGATTCACCCAGGCGTGGTGGCGCACGCCTGTAATACCAGTACTTGGTAGGCTGAGATAGGAGGATCACAGGTTCAAGGCCAGCCCCAGCAACTTAGTAAGACCCTGTTTCAAAATAAAATAAAAATAATAAGAAAGGCTGGGGGCATAGTTCTGAGGTAGAATGCCCCTGGCTTCAATCCCCAGAACCAACAAAGAAAAAAAGATTCAATAACAAGAAATGTGGAGTACCTATAACACCACTTGGCACCTGGTAAGCACTCAATAATATGCTCAGGGCTAACAATCATCATCTACTTCTAACTGTAGTCCTTCTGTGCCAAACCACAGGCCGTTCTGACTCCCTGAGCTGTTTCACAGTCTCCGGTAAAAGAATGTTTAGTGATGGAGGAAGAGTCAAGAGGAATATAAATTCTTTGGCTCTACTTTTTTAAAGAGATGGGGTCTGTGTCCTGCTCTCTTCCATGTGGTCTGGTCCGTGACTGCTTTGACCAGTACAATATGGCAGCAGTGGCCCCATGCAGTTCTGGGCCTGCCTTTAAGAAGACAGGTGGGTTCTACTTGGGTGTCTAGGAGTCTTGACCTGCCGTGTAAGAAGTCTGACCATCCTGCTGGAGAGATCATGTGGCTGAGCCCTGAGACGCAGGGGCCTGCTGAATCCAGCCTCTAGCCATGCTCACCAGGCTCCTGGCACTGCAGGGATTCTGCCTTGGTTCTAACCCCTGAGGCCAACTGAAAGCTACCGAGTCACCCCAGTCAACACTCTGTGGAGCAGAAGGATCATCCAGCCAAGCACCCCTGATTCGTGACCTATGAAATCAAGAGATGTAATAAAATTGGTGTTTCCAGCCACTGGGCTTTAGGAAAGTTTGTACACATGTAGATAACTAAAACAATGAACAAAAGGGGTCTGAGCTTATAGAAAAAGGCCCACTACTGTTGCCATTTGAAAAAATTAATATATTATTACACATCTAGTAATATGATGTTGAACAAAGTTTTAAAAATATTTTAACAGGCTGGGTATGGTGGTGTATGCTTGTAATCCCAGTACTTGGGAGGCTGAGACAGGAGGATCACAGGTTTGCGGCCAGCCTCAGCTACTTAGTGAGGCCCTCTGCAACTTAGTGAGACCCTGTTCCAAAATAATGAATAAAAAAAATAGGGCTGGGGGTGTAGTTTGGAGGTAAAATGCCCCTTGGTTCAGTCCCCAGTACCACAAAAAAATTATAAACTTATAAGAATATTGTTTTGCATAGTTTAAGCTGAGATTACAAATTTTATAATATATTCTTGACTCTTCCAAATTCATGAAGTAAACATAGAAAACAGAGATATTGAAGCTTATGACTGTGTTATTATTTATATTTATCCTAAAAGCTTCAGTTCCGTGAGTTAATTTATTTCTTTATTATTTCTATACTTAGTGTTGTACCCTCCTAACATTTTAGATAATTATTTTTGATTCCTAGTTAGGTTGAATAGCTTTCCAAATTAAAAAGAAAGGTAATATCGACAGACCAGGATCTGGATTACCAGCCATTCAATTCTTAACTGGGCATGGAACGTGGTCTCATCTCCCAAGAGAGTTTTGAAAAAGAATCACTGGTCTTGCCTTTTTTGTTTGTTTGTTTTATCTTCACTTGTTACATCAGCAGAATTGATAAGTCTGGGCCTTTCACATACTCTTCAGTTTTATCACAATCTGGTGTGTCTCTCTCCAAAATTTTAACATGGTGTCTCATGGGGCCAGTGTTACATAACTCATTGTCCTGTCATTGTGACATATGAATCTGTTCTGTGAGCATTATTTAAGACTGCTAGATCCTTTTATTATCTTATAATTAGCAGGGTCATCTGGAGGTTTCGCAGGAGATGAGGGATTGGGTCTGCGTGCCTTTTCTCCTCGCTTAGACTTTCAGCTAATCCATCACCATCACACACCTGGCAGAACGCTTGCCCCGCTCGGCTGTTGGCTCCACACCCCTCTGGAGCTGGCTCGCCAGGGCTCATCTTCCACCTGATTGTCAGGAGACCAGCCATGCTGCCCAATCCTTTTGGTTCCTGCTATGTTCTTTTCCTTAGCCATGACGTCTTGGCATACTCCTGGTCCCTGTGATTTTTCTTTCCTGTTTTCATGTTTTCCTGCTTCATGACATGTGGCAATGCTTTATAAAGACGGACATCTACTAGAGAAAAAAAAAAAACTAATACTCTGCAACTTATTGAAAAAGTGAAAAGAGTATATCTTATTAGGTTTACCTTTTCATTATAATCATCTTTTCGTATGCTTTATATTAACTTTTTGGGTAGTGTTATCATTTCTTTCCATTAGCTTATCTTGTTCTAAGAAATCATATCTCTCCCTTTCCTTCTCCTTATCTTCCTTCATTTTGCTGTTTAGAGGATCACCACTTGGCCAGTGGAAGGCGCTTTAAGCTGGCTTCTTTAAAAACACACACTGATATTCCTGTTTAGAATTGATGCGTTATGATGATACCTAATAGTGGGATTCATTGTGTTATTTGTGCATGCACATAACATAATTTGGTCAATTTAATTCCTCAGCACTCCTCTTTCTCTCCCCTCCTCCCTCTTCTTGATCCCCCTTCTCTAGTCTACTGGTCTCCCTTTTATTTTCGAGAGATCCTGACTTTTTTTTTTTTTTTTTTGCGGTACCAGGGATTGAACCCAGGGGCATTCTACCTCCGCATTACACCCCTGGCCTTATTTTTTATACTTTATTTTGAAACCAGGTCTCACGAAGTTGTGGAGGGCCTCACTAAGGAGAGAGAGAGAGACGGGGGGGGGGAGAGAGAGAGAGAGAGAGAGAGAGCGAGAGCGAGCGAGCTGAGGCTGGCTGCAGACATGGATCCTCCGGTCTCTGCCTCCCAAAGTACTGGGATTACAGGCGTGCACCACCACACCCGGCGAGATCCTGACTTTTAATTTTCTCTCCAAGGCAGAGAACCACTTACTATCTAAAACATCCTAGTTCTTTTTAGTGGAGAATAGTATTAGACAGAGTCAGTAAATGTAGTCTTGGTGCCGTGACCTCGGCTCTTCTGTCCACGTCTTGTGTCACACGGCCATCTGGGCCAAATGTGGTCATGTTTCAGACTCCTGGTGATCTGCTAGGACGTGCCGTTGGCCTTGGGAAACAGTGAATGCTGCTCTCCACCACTCTGTCTGGATGTTCCCTTCGTTTCTCACAGAAGATGGAGATAGTCTATATCTTTTGGGGGGAGGGTTTAGGGACAATAGTGGGGACATTTAGTAGAGCATAGCACATCTCTATCTACTCTGTGGTTTCTCTTGCAGCCCTAAAGTCAAAATCCATTCTAAAATCACTCTCAAAGCATCTCCTACCTGCTTCCCAGTCTGTCTCTACACAGGAAAGGCCGGGCCACACTCTTCCCACCCCTGACCAGCCAGCGGTCCACGGAGCATATCTACACTAGAATTTTGAGCCAGCCACCACAGGGCCTGATGAGGAGTCTCCTCTCCTTCCCAGGTGGTTGACACTGGCCCACTCTTCAGTGTCCAGCTGGCTGGCTGGCCTGGGTGGTTGACAATAGGAATGTCCACTTCTTATCTTTATTCACAAGGATGAAGTCTTATCTTAAGCACCCCAAAACAGCTACCTCAGAAAGCCACACCTGAACATCAACCAGCACATTTTCTCAAATCTGAGTTATGTAAACTTAAATAATCTGGAGAGGACATCATAATCCAGGTCAGTTTGAGCTTTGTCCAACTGAGTCCAGTTCATTGTTACCATTGGTCCTTCAGGTATCATGTCTGGACAGCTTTCCAATTCTCAGCTTAGACTACGTGGTGAAGAGTTATTAAGTAAGCACACATGCACAATGTGTTCTTTGCTCTTATAGAGCAAAGAAATATTTTTTCTATGCTTTTTTAAAAAAAATGACAATAAAAATTTATGGAAAAACATCACTCACCACAGCCACATGTGGCAGTCGACATGTCCACATAACTACGTCAAGTCATGTAGACATTCCACAAAAAGGAACTGCAGCTCTTGCTCTGTAAGATGCTACCCAGTGGCCAGTTCTTGTGTTTTCTCAAAACAAATGGATATTCTGTCCCAAGGACAGAAATCACATATAATTTTTGTTTTTCTAAAAAAATGTACCATTTTAGAAATGGAATGTATTCATATGTCTGTAGATGTTACGCAATGACATAAAGTGAAAACTGTCCTTCCCACGCCCGTCTCCAGCTAGACAGCCACTGTTCTCCAGAATCTAGTGCCACCAGTTTCGCATTCCCCTTTCCAGATATTTTATACATTTGCAAGTAACGTGCATATTTGGTCTTCTTCTACTCCCCTTTTTTTTTTTTTTTTT
>PVJS01001242.1:0-102077 GCA_004027185.1 Glis glis
ACCTCCGCGCTACACCCCCGGCCCTATTTTTTATACTTTATTTTGAAACCGGGTCTCACGAAGTTGTGGAGGGCCTCACTAAGTAGAGAGAGAGAGAGAAACAGGGAGAGAGAGAGAGAGAGAGAGCGAGCGAGCTGAGGCTGGCCACGAACCCGGATCCTCCGGTCTCCGCCTCCCAAAGTACTGGGATTACAAGCGTGCACCACCACACCCGCATATATTTTGTTATAGTAGTACCACTAGGCTCAGACAGGATCTTTGCAAATGTAATCCAATTAAAATGAGGTCTTACTAGCTTAACGTAGCCCTAATCCATTGACTAATGTCCTTAAAAGAGGAGATCAATGTGAACACAGAGAGACAGCACCATGTGACAAGACAGGTAGAGATTGGAGGGGTGCATCTATGAGCCAAGGAGCACCAAGGATGAGCAGAACCATCAGAAGAGGGCATGGGATGGTTTTGGCCTTGGAGTCTCCAGAGGAGCTAATAATCCTGTTGACATCTTGACTTCAGACCTCTGGCCTTGAGGGGGGAAAAATCTCTCTCTCCTCTCTCTCTCTCTCTCTCTCTCTCTCTCTCTCTCTCTCGGGTACTTGGGATTGAACCCAGGGGCATTCTATCTCTGAGCTACACTCCCAGCACTTTTTCTTTTTTATTTCAAAATAGGGTCTCGCTAAGTTGCTGAGGGTTTCACTAAATTGCTGAGGCTGGCCTGTGATCCTCTTGTCTCAGCCTCCCAAGTACTGGGATTACAGGTGTGTGCCACCTCACTCTGCTAAATCTTTGTTGTTTTAAGCCGCCTTGTGTGTGGTTCTTTGTTACAGCAGCCCTAGCAAACTAATACAGAGGCACTGAGGGAGAGTTGTCCGGCTGGTTGGCAGGCAAGGCTTTCTCCTTCAAAACTCCTGAGTTTCCTTGCCCATGGCCCCTGATCTAGGTAGGCCTGTTACTGTCTCCCTCGTGAAGGACGGTGCCCACCCCTCCCTGGTCAACTTGGCTCAAGCTTGTCCCCTCACCTGTTCTCTACCCAACAGATGGAGAATCTTCCAGCTACCAATCCAGTGTCTTTAGTCTACCCCCCCTTTCTAGTCACTCCTCAACCCACTGCAGTCTGGTCCACCCTCCATCTCTGAGGATGCTCCCCCTGAAGATGCCCCTGGACATGTTTCAGTCCCACATACAGGCCTCTTTGAAAATCAGTGTCTCACTCCCTCTTTCAAATCTCCTCTCCATTGAGTCTGAGACACCTTCTCTCCTGTTCTCCTCTCACCTCCCTAGACATGCCTGCTCAGTCTTCTGGGTGTACAACCTCCTCCTCTTCTGCCTGCTTCCTGAATACAGGAACCCCCTGGGGCCATGCCCTTATCCTCTCTGCCCTGCCCACACATGGTGGTGATGGTGATGGCCGTCATTATGGTTATGGTGGGGGTGGTGATAGTGGTCAATGTTATGGTGATGATTATGATGGTGATAATGGTGGAGATGGTGATGGTGGTGATGAGGATGATGGTGGTGGTGAGGATGGTGATGGTGGTGATGAGGATGGTGATGGTGGTGATGGGGATAATGGTGGTGGTGATGGTGGTGATGAGGATGATGGTGGTGGTGATAGTGATAATGGTGGAGATGGTGATGGTGTGATGAGGATGGTGGTGGTGAGGATGGTGATGGGGATTGGGATGATAATGGTGATGGAGGTGGTGGTGGTGGTAGTGATGATGGTGGTGGCGGTGATGGTGATGGTGATGATGATGGTAAATGACAATGATGATGGCGATTAGGATGATGGTGGTGATGATAGTGATAATGATGTTGGTTGTGATGATGGTGATGGTGATGACAATGATGGTGATGGTGGTGATGGGGATGGGGATCGTGGTGATTGTGATCATGTGGTGATGGTGGTGGTGGTGATCGGAATGGTGGTGATGGTGCTGGTGGTGCTGGTGGGGTTGGGGAGGGTGATGCTGCTGCTACTTTACGTGTTGAGAATCTCAACATAGAAAGTAAGCTTGGCCAGGCTATGTTGAAGTCTCAGATTTTTAAGACACTTTGCTCACTTTTCCTTCCTTGCTTTTTTCTTCCTCTCTCTTTTTTAATGTGTATATACATCATATCAGTGTCCTGAACTGCCATAACCAGGTACTACAAACTGGGTCATTTATAGCAACAGAAATATATTCTCTCATGGTCTTGGAGGCCAGAAGTCCCACATCAGAATGTCAGCAGAATCGCACTCCCTCTGAGACAGTGGGTGGAGTCCTTCCTTGCCTGTTCCTGGCTTCTGGTGGTGGCCATCAATCCTCGGCACTCCTCAGCTTGCAGGTGCACCACTTAGTCTCTGTCTCATCTCCTGGCCTTCTCCCTATGTCTCTCTGTGTCTCTTCTTTTCTTATAAGGACACCAGTCTTATTGGATTAGGACCTCCCCCACAATGACCTAATCCTAACCTGATTACGTCTGCAAAGACCCTGTTTCCAAATAAGGCCACAGTTACAGGTGCTGGGGGCTAGGACATCTATATATCTTTTGTGGAAGCACAATCCAATCCATAAAACACACACACACACACTCTCATGCACACGCATACTTACCTCCACATCTTCCTGTCAGGCTTTTATCATGTCCGTATCCCATTCTTCTCACTATCAAACATTTACCCCCTGGTCCCCTCTCTTCTCATCTGCTTCTCCCTCCCTCCCTTCTCTCCCCTCCCCTCCCCTCCCTTCCTCCCTTCCTTCTTTCCGGAACCCTTTAAGCAGCTACTGAGCTTCCGTCTCCACCAAGCCCTGTGCTGGACGCTGGAGACAGAGATGAAGGTGGCACATGGGCCTACCTCTGAGGAGCAGCTGTCTAGAAGGGGAGCAAGGCCTGCCCAGGCTTGGATGAGCCCTGGGGCTTGGATGAGCCCTGGGGGCTTCAGGGCTCATTTGGTTCAGCCTAGCCCACCTATCTTTGGTCCCCTCTCTCCCTCTGCACCTCCCTGCCCACCTCCATGGCAATGACAGGCACCTGCCTGCCCTCTCATCCAGAGGTAAGCAAAGGTAAGCAAAGGTATCCAGAGGTTACCTCTCACCCTTGGGTAAGCAAAAGCTTGTGGGAGAGATGGCCAACCAGTCCAGAGGGGATGGAGGGGACATGTGCCCCTCTGGTGCGTGCACATCTCCCTGCCTCCCACCTGCCTGCTCTCCGGTGCATCTCACTGAGGAGGCTGAAGATCACCAGCCTGTCTAGGGCTTAGGATTGAAAGGGTAAATGATATGCTGACACCTTAATTACAGCCCATTGTCACAGAGCTCCGTGGAGATTGTCCGAGTGATCCTTGGAAAATGGGCACTAACGGGCCATCAGAGCCTCTGATTCCCGTGGGAGATTGGAAAGTGACACAAATGGTGACTTGCTCCAACTTCAGTCCTGAGTGACACCTGCAGACCTCTCTGCTCACACAGCTACCTGTAGGAGAGGAGCCCGCTGGCCTCCCCATGGGGGCCTGGGGTCAGCTTCCCCTGAGAGACAGGAAGTGGCTGGTCCCTTTTTATCTCTCTTCTGCGAGCATACACACACACACACACACACACACACACACACACACACCTCCCCCTGCTAAACTGTACCCCTCTTTGGTCCACTACATGGCAGTTCCCCAAATGCCTTCCACTTGTCACCTTCCTGGCTCCCACCAGTGGTAAGAAGGCTGGCCTTGTCTGTAGATAGTCGCTGTGTTCCACCAGGACTCAGATGTGGTGTGCGTGACTGCAAGGGCGATCTTTACCTCCACTGAGGGTGAGAGTCATTATTCTCCCATTTTGCAAATGAGGAAACTGAGGCTTGGCCAGTTGTAGCCACCAGCCCCAGGTCACCTGCCTGTGAAGAACCGAGCAGGTGGCTGGTCCCTAGCCTGCCATTGAGCTGCCACTAAACAGGGTGATCATCCCCACTGCTCAGGCCCCGGGTGGGGGGAATTTTCCAAGGTCACTCACGCCCCTGCAGCAGGTGGAGGTGGGACGCAGACCCCTCACTCCCGCTCCACGGCTATTCCCACCAGGGCAGCAGTTTGCAAAGTGTCTCTGTGGGGAACGTTGGCAATAATAAAAACACCACAACAGCAAGGACTGGGCATTGAAGTTGGCAAGGCATGAGTGCCATCTTGCAGACCCAAGGGGGCTGCAGTTGTACGATCAGCTGTGTGGCCTTCATGAGGACTGCTGGAGCTGGGACAAGGAAAGCCCAGTACTCCTGGAGGGAGGTGGCCTAAGCCCCTGGCCCCTCCAGCCTACAACCCAGAGGACGGGGCACAGATACCTGGGACCAGAGCCCTGGGCAGGGGCCTGTGACGCCCAGGCTCCTGACCTCCCCACCCTGTGGATACCCCTCCCCATGCTGCCATCTCTGGGGGAGAGCGGAGTGCACGATAACCCAGGCTTTGTAATGATCTCCTCCGAGTCATCTGGAAAAGCAAAGCAATTGGGGTAGAAAGGCACTCCAGGATTCCAGGAGTGTAGCCAGAGGCTCAAGAGAGAGCGGTATCTTCAGAGGAAGAAAGGAAGGCAGGACCCAGGAAGATCCCCAGGTTCATAAGAGAGGCTGGGAGGGGCAAGATGGCGGGCGCAGCCCTTTGCTGGCGCAGCCACCCCACAGGGGCTCCGCTGGTGCCTTCCCTGAGGAATAGCCAGCTCCTGGCACCACCTGTGCCCTGTGGCCCTGCCCTGGTCTGGGGCTCTGGAGATCCCACAAGAGTGCCCAGGCCCACACAGCTGAGGTTCCCTGACCTCCCCATATGTCCCCTCCCAGCCACCTCTCCCATGCCCCCTAAGTGTTAACCACAGCAGAGGAAAAGGCGAGACTACATTTTAATGCGACATCTCCGGGCTATCTGAAGCTGCATTTAAGCCTCTAAGCTTCCCACGACACACGGGGACCCGAGTTGGGAAGGGTTAGTATTTACAGCTCCACCTGACAAGCCAGGCCCATTTTTCATACAGGATTTTAACAGTATAGATTGGGCCGAGAGTGAGACATAAATGGAGGAAAATGAAACCAGGGGTGGCTGCAGTGCCAGGGCCCTGAGTTATGGATGAGCCTGTCCCCAACTTCCTGTTTTTAATTAAAAAGCCCTTTTCAGTAATTCTGCTAAGAGACAGCTTTGGTTAGAAAGTCTCTCACATGTTCTCTTTAAATTATGAAATGTCCCATCGTCCTCTTCAAATTTCGGGGGCCAGAGGATGGGAGTCAGGGGAGTATTAGGATTCCTGAGGCCATATGAGTCAGGCCCAGTGTCCCTTCTGGCCATCAGGCCCCGCCCCCTCCTAGGCACTCCAGCCAGTTCATCACCGTGTACCTACTGTGCGCTGGGGACTCCATCTTCACCACCTGCTGTTGCCCACACACCTGGGCGAGATAGGGAGGATAACATCTAGTTTACAGTCAAGGAAGCTGTTTCAGAGAGGGATGGGACTGGCCCAAAGTCACACAGCCAGCAAGTGTTAGAGCTAGAACTTGGACCCAGGGCCACCTGACTCCAGGCTCTTGTCTTTGCCACCTCTCTTGAGGACAGAGGGACTGGAGTCTGCATGCTGACCACTAGAAGGGCTTGGTAAGGGCTGGAAAAGCTCAGGGCTTTGGTCAGCACAGACCTGGGATCCAGGGAGAGGACCCTGCCTTGGCTTCTGGCAGCATATCACATATCCCTTCAGGAAAGGATCTCTGAGACCTGTTCTGTGGCTCTCCAGGCGGGGAGCTGAGAGATGCATGTTGTCTGCCATTCAGGAATGTACAGTACCCTTTCTCTGCTTACCGGCAGGTTGTCTCGTCCTGGAAGCCTCCCTGACCACCACAGCCAGCATCCTACCTGTCATTCCTCCTTCCACTTGCTACCCAGACCTCACCTCATAGCCACCCCCACCCACCCACCCATCCATCCATCTATCCAGCCAGCCAGCCAGCCTTTCACTCATCTATTCTCCCATCCATTTATCCATTCACTGATCTAGCTATCCACTCATTCACTCATCTACCCACCTATCCACCCATCCATCCTTCTACCCACCCATCCATCCACCCACCCACCTGTTCCTTCCATTCATCTGTATTCCCATCCATCCATCCATCCATCCTGAAAAGGAACTCACACACCTTCAAGCCATCACACAACAGGGTTTGTCTCACACTCTGTAGAACACTGTCTCTGGGATATCGTGCCATTGGATGCCACGGGACTCTGCCTACTGAGGTGACACTGTTCAGTTATGCTGTGTTTATACATGTCTTGGGAACACAGGTGGGTGACCCTATTGTCTATGTGACACAGTTTATCTGCATCAATGTGACTGTCGCCTGACCCTGGTACGTAGGTGGGACATTATTCAACTGTCTGCTGACCTCTAGACGCCTGCTGTCTCCATCTGCAGGGGCCTCCATGCGTCTATGTGACAAGGTTGATCTCTGTGTACAAGGAACCATCCGGGTGACCCTGTTAGTGAGTGGGGCACTAGCCCAGGATGCTGTTTTCAGATCGTGTGACACTTCCCCTATGAACCTACAGTTGGTGCCACACTGCTTATCTGTCTCCATGACACTGTCTGCGTGACTTTTGTGTGTGTGTGAGACACCGTTTATCTGTTTCCATGATACCATCTGGATGACCTGTGTGTTATCTATCTGCATGACACTGTCCGGGCCACCTGTGTGTGTCTGTGTGACAGTGTATTTGTGTGCCCATGACACCGTAGTGACCTTGTGTACCCACATGTGCTGTCCCCTTATGGACTGTGTGTGGACCCCAGGTTGGAGAGTCCCTGCTGGACTCTGCGCTGGCGGAAGTTGGTGAGACTCTGTCCACCCACCAGCCAGGGCCCAGACACCAAGGCTGGGCCCAGAGCATCCTTGGCCACCTCAGATCAGGGTGCCCAGAGAGACACCCCAATCCCCCTATGCGCCCACTCATTGAGCTCCTATTGTGGGCAAGCACGCCATTGAGTGGATGTGTGCAGGCCTGCAGCACCCCATTAGACCACCCTCAGATTCAGATCCCCATGCAGCCCCCACCCCAGGGTGCCTGCCACACAGCCAAAGCCTCATGTTCTAGAAGAACAAGGACCCAAGACAAGCATCTATGATCCTGGCTGATGATCCCCTTGCTTGTGACCTGAGAAGTATTGCTTGGCTTCTCTGGCTGAGACATGAGATGACCTAAGAGAGGGCTTTGATGGCTTGGAAGCGCAACAGGAAAAGCAGAACGCCCCACGGTTGTGCTGGGCTCCTCCGCGTTCAGAGAGCTGTAGCTGCCACCGCTGACAGCGATACAGTGCTGTCTCAGCACAGACCCGGTCAAGCCCCTTTCCTGCTGCAGCTCCTCCCAGGCAGCCCTCCTTCATTTCCACATTGCAGATGTGGAAACAGGTTCAGAGAGCAAAGGACTTGTGTTAAGCCCACGCAGTAAGAGACTAGCAGCTTGGGTGGAACTCACACTCAAAACAAGCTCTGAGTTCCCTGCCTGGTCTCCAGTATGAATAAGGAGTACAGGTGTTATCCTCCCCTTTTACAGATGGGGAAACCAAGACTCAGAGAGGGAACATAACCCCAAAGCCAGTGCTCCCCCACCATTCCGCAATTTTTCTACCATTCTGAGCACAAATCAGTGTGGCTGGGTTGAGGGGCTGTCCGGCAAGCAAAGAGAGAACCTGTGAGGGACAAAGGGCCCCTGTGGCCTCAGGATGGGAACAATCAAAGCCAGGTGACAGGTGCTGGGCTTCAGAACAGCTTGAGCCCACCTGCAGTTCCCCTGTGCTATGGGAAGCCTGCACTGCTGGGGGGCACAGCAGGCACCCCGTGTTGGGGCTTCCTTTCCCTGCACCACACTGGGGCAGGAGATGGTTATGCTAGCCTGTGCCTGGTGGAGGAGCAGGGGGAGGGGATGGGTGAGTGGACACACAAAGGGGAAAGGGGAAGCCCACCCACACAGTGTGGTTCGGAAGGTCTTTTTCCTGGCCCAAACAGCCCACCATCAGCAGCTCCCCAGTGTGCCTGAAAGTGTGAACCACCTCTCTGTTCCCTGGCCATTGGGCAAGCAACTTAAACATCTCAGAGCCTCAATTTCCCTATCTGCAAAATGAAGATGATAGACCTTACTTGGCAGGAGTGCTATGGGAATTCAACAAAGGAGGTATGTTGAGTGAGGACACACACACACACGCACACACATGCTCACCCACACGTACACGCACGGCCACTACCACTCATGCATGCATACACACGCTCTCTTGTTCCACAGCTGCAGAGCAGAGGGCTGGGACCTCCCATGGGCCCCTGATGGCCTGGATCCTGGCCTCGCCCTCCCTGGGTGTGTCCTTCACAGAGTCTCAGTGTTCACCTGAGAAAGGCGCGGGAACAGCCACCCACCAGGCTCGCAGAGGCTGGCCGGGCTGGCCCGCATAGTGGGGCTTGGTGGCAGCCCTCCATTTATGATGCCATTATGGTAACCATGACGCTGGAGGCCTGCCTTGCGGTGACCTCTGGCCGGCTTCTAGTCTCCACAGCAGGTCCAGGATATGGGCAGTGGCACTGTCTCCATGTGAGGAGGTCCCTCGGGGACTTCAGGGACCAGCCTCAGTGGTGGGGGTGGAAAACGGAGGAGCCCAGGCCACCACTCACCCCAGCCAGCAAGGCTGCGTGGGCCACTTGCGTCCTTGAGGACCTGGTGAGCCCCTCCCTGGGATGGAGAGTCTTCAGGGCCTAGGGGTGTGTCTGCCACATCCCTGTACCTCTCCTGACCACACTTGGAAGCCAGATCCTGAATCTCCTTCTCTGACAGTCTCCAGCCCCTTCCAAGGCCTAGAGGGACTCCTCCTGAGGCCCATCCAATGTCCATCAGCCCAGGACAAACCTGATGGTGATGTGAGGCCTCTGGGCTCCCAGAGGCCGAGGGGTGGCCGTGTGAGGGGTGGCTGAGGACCAGGCTTGGCCCAGTAGGCTGGTGTCCCTGTGCATGTGCACGCAGCCTGTGCCAGACAGGCTCGGGCTGGGCCTTGTGTGCACCCTGACCCAGCCCTGTGAGGGGCAGGGACAGGCCTGGTGGGGAGCTGGCCCCGGGCCCAGACATGGCAGTGCTCTGGCCGCTCTGCCCTCCAGAGACATGGGGCGGCCAGCCTGTCAGCAGCAGTTTTCCCACCCGACACGAGAAATTCCAGGTCTGGGACTCTGTCCAACCTCAAATCCCTTCAGGCTCCTGGTGCCCCAGCCCTGCCATGGGACCCTGACATGACCCAGGGACTCCAAGCCAGAAACCTGGAGCCTTCTGCTCAACCCAAACATGTGTTCACAGTGGGTGTGAGTTTATAGGTTGCCCAGGAGCCCGGGGACTGTGGCTGGATTAAACAGATGACCCAGCCCAACCCAGCCCAGAGCTTGAGCTGGTGGAATCAGGGGCACCAGGAATAATCCAAGACTCAGAAACCCCATTAGGTATGGGTTCAAATCTTGACTCTATCTGGTACCAGCAGTGTGGACCCCAGGAAATCCACCAAGTCTCTTGGAGCCTTGGTTTCCTTTCTTATGGAAATTGGAGATAAGAATGATTTTTAAAATTATTTATTTGCCGGGCTTGGTGGCACACGCTTGTAATCCCAGTACTTGGGAGGCTGAGACAGGAGAATCGCAGGTTTGTGGCCAGCCTCAGCTACTTAGGCCCTCCGCAACTTAGTGAGACCCTGTTTCAAAATAAAGAGTAAAAAATAGGGCTGGGGGTATAGCTCAAAGGTAGAATGCCCCTGGGTTCAAGCCCCAGTACCGCAAATATATATACATGTATATATATTTATTTATTTATTTGCGGTACTGGGGCTTGAACCCAGGGTGCTCTACCACTGAGCTATATCCCCAGCCCTTCTTTTCATTTTGAGACAGGTCTCACTAAGTTGTCCAGGTTGGCCTTGAACTTGCAATCCTCCTGCCTCAGCCTCCCAAGTCACTGGGATTACAGAAGTGCACCACTGTGCCTGGCTTGGATGAACAATTTTAAAAGACAACCTGAAAAGTGGGGTCAAAGGAAGCCATAGATCTCAGCCCGGTCCTCAGCTCTGGACCCCTCCCTGGGTCTCCACTCCTGGCAGCTGCAGCTCCTTTCTGGGGTGGGGGACCCCCTGCCCCCCTCAGAGCCCCGCCCGGAGCTGCAGGAGACGCGGACACATGTTCAGAGGGGCATTATCTGTGCTCAGTTGACTGTAAACGTTTAAGCGGAATTGACTGTGTACTCAGCCACTTTCAAACACAACTAATCTTCATCGGGGCGACGGGAAGTGAAATATGTTATTGTCGGTGGCAGTAAATTACCCGTGCCAGACCTGGCTCGTGAGGCATTACGGGGCTGGGGCCGGCACACTCCTTCACCCGGCCGCCACCCATCCACAATCCATTACTACAAATGGCCCTGGTCATCGCTTGCCAGGCCTGGGGACACAGGGCTGTCTGCCAGCCGCCCGGATCCTGGCCCCCATCCACCCCAGGCAGGAGGATGATAGGGCCGAGGGATCAGGGCCTGGCTTTGGGCCCACCCCACATCCCAGATGCCTGGGCAGGAGATATGAGAAGACCTTTGTCCATCAAATTCTAGAAGGCCAGTGACCAGGTGGGGAGATGAAGGCCCAGAAGGGAAAGGCCTTTGATTCAAGGCCAGCACTGCCCCTTCTGTGCCTCAATTTCTGTACCTGGAAAATGGAGATTCACACATTGATTGCCTTTTTTTTTAGTTCGTGTGTGTGTGTGTGTGTGTGTGTGTATGTGTGTGTGTGTATGTGTTACTGGGGATTAAATCCAGGGGCATTCTGCCACCGAGCTACATCCCCACCCCTTTTTAATTTTTCTGTTTGGAAACAGAGTCTTACCAGGTGACTGAAAGCTTCACTACATTGCTGAGTCTGTCCTCAAACCTGCAATCCTCCTGTTTCAACCTCCCAAGTACTGGGATTATAGGCATGTGCCACCATGCTCAGCTTATTTTTTAAACAGTTTCTCACTAGGTTGCTGAGGGTCTCACTAAATTGCTGAGTCTGGTCTTGAACCTGTGATCCTCCTGTCTCAGCCTCCCAAGTACTGGGATTACAGGTGTGCACCACCACAGTCCGGTACTGGTTTCCATTTTTGCAAATGTCTGGCTTATAGAACACCTCTGGGATCTCTCATCTGCTTCCACATCCAAGCTCTCAGGGTGCATTTTGGTTGAAGTACATGAAGTATATAAGGCCTTAGAGTTGAGTGTGGTGGCGCTCGCCTGTAATCCCAGAATTTGGGAGGCTGAGACAGGAAGATCGCAAGTTCTAGCCCAGCCTCAGTCTTAAAATAAAAAATAAAACAGACTAGGATGTAGCTCAGAGGTAGAATGCCCCTGGGTTCAAGCCCCAGTACCCAAAAAGAAGTTAGCTTGAAGAGCTGACCAGTTTTCATTAGCAGCCTCGGCTAGAGCCGGGAGTGGAGACAAGCTGGGCCTGGGAGTAGAAGACGTTGCCCTCCCCAGGCAGGAAGAATACCCTGATGCTGCCAGCAGGGCTGGTGGTTCCTGATGATGTAGAACAATTTCTTAAGGCCCTTCCACTCATCAAATTTCATCTGCCTTTCCAACATCCCTGACGGCCCCAGGGTGCTCACCCCGGATCCACAGCTCTTATCCTGGTCTACATGCCTCCGGGCTCCCTAAGACCCTTGCAGCATGTCTGTAAGGTCAAATTCATGTTTGGAATGATGCTAAGACTTTGCTTTCCCTTTTTGCTGTGTTGACATTTGCCCGGATGGTGCAAAACAATAGATGGGTAAAAAACCTGCTGGGCTCATAGCGCGAACCAAGGCGCCAAACTAATAGTAATTGTTGTGTTCTGTACCCCAAACTCTCCTAGTTAAAAAAGCCACTTTTGCCTAAGAATGCCCGTGATGAGAAGTAAAATGTTATTAATTTTTAAAAATCTCAATAACAGCTGGGCATGGTGGCGCATGTTTTTAATCCTAGTACTTGGGAGGCTGAGACAGAAGGATTGCAGGTTTGAGACCAGCCTCAGCAACTCAGGCCCTCTGTAATTTAGTGAGACCCTGTTTCAAAATTTTAAAATTGGGTTGGGGGTGTAGCTCAGAGGTAGAGCACCCCTAGGTTCAATCCCCAGTACCACACATACAAAAATTCAATAGCTTTTAAATATTCTGTGACAAAATGGGAAAGAGCCCCTCTGCAGTATGGCTGGTGGCTTGAGAGAAGCGATGTGTCATCTTTTGAGTTGTGAGCCGCAATAGCCCTGGTGCAGACCACCTTTTGTGTGTGTGTGTGTGTGTGTGTGTGTGTGTGTGTGTGGTACTGTGGGTTGAACCCAGGCTACACCCCCAGCCCGATTTTATTTTTTATTTTTGAGACAGGGTCTCACTAAGTTGCTGATACTGGCCTTGAACCTGTGATCCTCCTGTCTCAGCCTCCCAAGTACTGGGATTACAAGTATGCACCTCCACACCCTGCTTGGACCACCATTTTTACTTGAAAGAACAATTAGCAAATAAACTACAGCCTTTCTGACATGGATATGTGGCAGATATTTTCTCAGAAGTGAACGAAGTTGCCTGTCAAATGACAGTATTTGTTGCCAATGAGAAAACTTGACTTTCAAGTGAAAATTAGAACTTGGGAGAACTTATATTTGCCTCCGTGGGTTTGACAGCTTCCCACTTAAATACTTTCCTGAAGAGATTGGCGGTAATATTCAGTGAATGTGCTTTTTTATATCATATTGTGAAATGTGTCACCATTTGGAAGAGCTGCCTACCTCAGTAAACTCCTATCTTCTCAGTGGCCGATGCATAATGTCCCAGAATGAGTGAACCAGTGGGCTGGGATTTGACGGGTCATGGAAATTAGCTAATGTGGTTTCAGATGCCATATTGTAGCTAGCCATTAGGAAACTGCTACCTGTTAAGTTTGGGTTTAGTATCAAAGAAGAATATCTACAATTATCTAAGAAGGCCATTGGAGTCCTCTTTCCTTTCCAAGCTATGCATCTGTGTGAGGCCTGATATTCCTTCCTTCCTTCCTTTTTTTTTTTTTTTTGGTACTGGGGATTGAACCCAGGGGCAGTCTACCTACAAGCTACACCCCCAGCCTATTTTATTTTTTATTTTGAGACAGGGTCTCGATAAGTTGCTGAGGCTAGCTTCAAACCTGTGATCCTCTTATTTCAGCCTCCCAAGTACTGGGATTACAGGTGGGTACCACTGTGGCCCACTCAAGCCAATATCTTGCCAATGCCTTCCCAAACAAAGGGGGGAATCCCGTCTCCCCCTGAACCTCCGGTCCACTCTGCTATGTTCCGTACAGCCTTGCTTCATTCTAGCACCCTGCCTCGGACATACACAGCCTTCAACCGACCCCAGCTGATGGAAAGGAATAAGAATAGGAAGAGCACAGCCTGGCCAGTGGCTGATTGACACTAATTTGCAGTTAGCAGGCCCAAGGATTCTAGGAGTTCCTGCTATAAATCCCAGAACACCGGCATATCCTCAAGAACTCAGCACCAGAAACCAACACGCTGGTGTAGCCTGGGGGAGAGGAAAGGTCATATGCTCTCTGAAAGTTAAGACCAAACTGTGACCTTGATGACACTCATGCTCAGGCTCCTTCTTGCTGTGTGGTCTTGGGCAATCACTGAACCTCTCTGGGCTGCAGTTTCCTCATGTGTCAAATGAATTTTGGACCAATCCCTAAGATTCTTTACAGCTCCCAAATCCTGCAATAACGGCTAACAGTTCATGATGTTGACATTCCAACTTCCTATGAGTAGGGCATTAAAGCTTTCTGGGATGTTGGCATTTGAACACAGAATGGTGTTGACATTCAAACGTTCTCTGACCTCATCCGGTGATACTGACATCATATCCACCATACTGCTAATCTGGGAAAAGGCCCATCAGGCTGACATTCAAGCCTGCTGTTGCTGACATTGAAAGCCCTGGAACATCTGCTCAGCCTGCATGACCGAGTGCCAGCCACGCGCCGATCACACCTACAGCCTGGGAAACCCGTGAGTCCCTGAGCAACCCCTACTCAGAACCCTCGTGCCAGGCATCTAGACGCCCTGGCAGCACGAGGGAGCAGCTTAGGGGGTTCCTCTCCCCACCACTCTCAGTTCCTTCTCTTGTATGAAGAATTAATGTCTCAACATCATGCACATCCAACTTCAACACATGTCCTGTGGTCCTCCCAACCAGATTCTGCCCCATAAAAACCCAGAGCTGTCACCGCTCTAGCGCCTGTCCCCCGAGACTTCCCTGCTTCCCACCCAGGGCCTTGCCGGCTGGAACACACTGGTGGGGGACCTGAGGGGAAATCAAGGCCCGGGGACAAAGTCTTAGGGTTATGGTCAGCTCCCTGGCCATCTCACAACTTGGTCCCTCCAGCTAAGGCTGGGCGGGGAGGTGGTCAGCACCGCAGTGGTCATGCCCCCTGCTGCTGCCCAGGCAGAGCTCCCAGCCCTAGATTGGCTTTGTGTCTCTTGCCTTTCTTGTTTAAAGAGAGAGAGAGAGAGAGAGAGAAAGAGAGAAGAAAAGAAATTCCTGCAACTTGAAACAATCATTGTGTTGGATTTGGGAGATGTTATTCCTAGTGACAGACAAGGGCAATTATCTGCAATCCGCCAGCAGTTTTAGCCTAATTTCATTACTGCTGTGCAATTCTCCCTGAGCTGCTAGTCTATCAATGTCTTGCAGAACGGATTAGCGGGCACTTTCTTCATCTTCAAATGAATTTTAGCTGTCATGCCCTTGATGAATAGAGCAGGGACAGGTGCTGACCCAGGCCGGGGAGTGGCTGGTGGGCCACCAGCAGGCGCCCAGGGGTCCTGGTAGGAGGTGAGGCAGCGTGGGGGAGGTGCCTGAGCAGTCCAGCCTTCCCGTGCCCCTGGGACCACGGGCTCCTTGCACAGTGGGGTTTTGCACATCAAACCCCTCCCCCATCAAAGACAGCTGCCTAGGTCCTAGGCTGACAACTCGGGAGGGGGCTCTTTCCTTGATGGGTGCTGCTGACTGACATCCGGGCCAACCCCCACCCACCCCATCAATACCCTAAACTCCTGCTCGAGTCTCTTCCCAGAAACTTCTCGGACCTCGCAGGAGTGAGGCCCAAGGCTGCTTTGTGGCTGCTATGTCCCCAGAGCCCAGAGATGCTCAGACAGCTTCCGTTGCAGGACAAATGATTCTGTTTTGCTGCAGCCTAGGTAGGAGCCCTGAGCAGGCCTGGCACATGGCAGGGGCCGGATCACTGTGAGATGAATGGGCGATGCCATGAGGCTGATGAGAAAGAGGCGGAGTGGGAGGAAGCAGAGCCTCATGTAGAGCCCTGCGATGTCTCAAGCGCTGTGCTGGGGACTTTGCTCAGGAAGTCTCAGAGAGGTGCGGCTGCACAGCCCAGGGCATAAGCAAGCAAGCTGGGTGTGCACACCCAAGCCTTTCTGGCTGTCCTCAGGAACTGCTGAGGAGCATTGCTTCAGGAGCACTGGCCGCAAAGTGAGCTTCTTCCCATGGGCTGGGTGAGGCCTTATGGAGAGAGGGGAGGAGCCCTGGGTGGGAAACACAGGTGAGGTTCCTGCCTGCTTAGGACCCCCTTGTGCCCATTCCCGCCCAGAAGCCTCCCCCCAAAATAAGTACTCGAATTCCCACCAAGAGTGGCTGTGGTGGGTTTCCCCTCTCACTGTCTGTCCATGCTTCCTTTCCCTGCCCAGGAAGGTCACTCCCAGGTGACCTGGGCTCCAGGCAGGACAATCCAATGAGAGGCTGAGGCGGGAGGGGGAGGGGCAGCTGGTCTCAGCGCTGCAATCCTGGGGTGCTTGTGTTCCTTGGAAGACAGAGCTCCTCTGTGCCCCATGGCACCCCTTCCATGGCTCTAGATCCTATTGCTAACTCCATTTCTGCCCCATCAGACCTGGAGGATCCTCGTTGTCTCCAGGTCCTGGGTGTCTCATCAACCCTGGTTGGTTTGCACCCATATATATAGGGCTCCCTGCACTAAATTCTCTTTGGGTACCACCCCAGGGCACCAGCCCAGCAGAATGTGCGTGCTGCTGGGATCCCGATGGTGGGGGCGGGGCAGGGTGCGGCTCCAGTAGCTCCTCACCCAGCAGGTGGTGCCATTTACAGAGGGGCAAGGAGACCAGCCGGGGCAGTGCCTGGGGAGGTGGAGGAGTCGGGATTTGAACACTTATTCTCCTGTCTCCCAGGCAGATCATATTAACCCCAGGATGTACACACTCGAATCTTTGCACTGACCGGAAACCGGAGCTCATAGAGAACTCTTTGGTCATGCTGATAATGTTGATAATTTTTTTGAATGACCAGACATTCTTCTCTTGCCCTTGGATGGCAGTGACGTGAACACTCTCCTCTTCCTGAGCCCCCTGCAGGCTACCACAGCAGCAAAAGGAAGCCACGCCCAAGGGAATTAGGCCCATCTTAGCAGCAGTGGAACTTTGGGGAATAGGAAGAAGATTCCTAGATGGAACATGGGGAGACGGAGGTTCAGGGGGCAAAGTCAACAGGGCATCGGGTCAGGAAGTCACCTCGCTGTCCCCAGTGCTATAAAGCAAGGCACCCCCATTTTCCAGTTAGGTTTCTTTCTCCTGGCCCCCTGGAGACTCCCAAGTTATCGATCGCCAGGCAGCATCAAGTCAATATGGAGCACTTTGCTAATTAATCTTTTTCAGATAATTGCAGGAAATTATTGGTTGGTGTGAACAGGGGGTGGAGAGGCCCTTTGTCCCCCAACCTGCCTGGAGCAGCTTCTGGCAGAGCCCAGGAGGGCAGCTTAGACCCTCCGCCCAGCCTCCTGCCCACCCTGCCCCTCACTCTGCCTCCTTCCGGGGGAGATGAGGTATGCCCCTCTCCAGAGTCCTCAGCCCAGGACCCCACCAGCTCAGCTCCCCAGGCACCACTCTGGATGCAGTGGGGAGCACGGGGGACAGAATGGTCCTGGGTTCAAACCCCAATCCTGGAAATGATTAGCCACACAACAGTGGGTCCTTGTCTAGCCTCCCCAAGCCTGGGCTGAAACACAAACGGAGTTCACCATCTCCACAGCACAGCCTGTCAGGAAGATGGAACAAAAAGGGCTTTTTTCTTCTTTCTTTCTGTTTGGTGGCACTGGGGATTGAACCCTGGGGTGTTCTACCTCCAAGCTACATCCCCAGCCCTTTTTAGTTTTCTTTTTGAAAGAGGGTCTCACTAAGGTACTGAAGAGCTCGCTAAGCTGTTGAGCCTGGCCTCAAACCTCCGAACCTCCTGCCTCAACCTCCCAAGTACTGGGATTACAGGTGTGCGACATCGCACCTGGCTAAAAGGCTGTCTCTATGTTTGTTTTTGTTTTTGAAATGCTGGGGATGGAACCCAGGGCCCGGCCCATGTGAGGCAAGCACTGTACCACTGAACTATGCCCCAGCCCCCAGGAAGGCATTTAACACTGATTTTATATGACCTCCACAGCTAATAATAACTCCAGCAGTGGCTGACTCTCAGCGGGGCTTTGCCATAGTCCAGGCTTGACCAGAGTGTCTGACAGGTGCTACTGTTATCTGTATTTTATAGAAAGGGAAACTGAGGTCCGGCCCAAGGTCACCTAGACAGTGAGAGGCTACAATGTCAACTGCCACCTCGTGCTGTCACCAAGCCCAGTGTAGTGTCCAGTAGGTCACTATGGTCACCAGGAGTGAGCCATCCACTGTGCCCATCTCAGAAGCCAGGGGACACCAGTCCTAGGTGGGGAGGAGGAGGAGTGTGTGCCAGCGTGGTATAGGCTCAGGGGTACCCAGGACTTCCGTTCTAAGTCTCCTTGCCCTAAAACTTTGGCCCTGCCTCAAAGGGCCTGAAGGAGTTCAGGTGGACTCAGGGCCCGCAAAACCACCCCAGGAACCACGGTAATCACCCATTAACTGGATACTCCTGGATGAAATTCTCCATTCCTTTGGGGTCTCTCTCTTTTTTCCCAGATATCATTGAAGACATAACCTCACCGGGCTTTATATACCTGCTCCTAATAAACCTCTAAGACTTTAATGAACTAAATAGCAAATTACTTTTTTATTCAAGAATGAAATTTCATCATATTCATAATTCATATTTTATTTCAGACATCTGCTGCTGATTACATTACATTTAACTAAAATTAGATGATGCTCAGAATGCAATTAAGGCTCTGCCAAATTCTTTGGCCCACCAATGCCGGCGGAGCTCAGCGGGGGCCGCGAGGAACCTAATATGTAATTAGGAGCTATTTTCTAGCTGTTTTTAAAGTCTGAAAATTAGCTGCCTTTATTAATCACACAGACAAATATAAAGTGGAACCAACGCTCACTGAAATTTCTAAAAGGGATTTTTTGTTTAATTACACACCGCAGAGCGCTGCGACTCGTTTTGCATGTTGATTTGTTGTGCACTGACATTTTGACAACTGGTTCTCAATTTGTCTGTCGTAGTTAGGCAACAACAAAGCCGACGGTAATACTTTAACTTTCAAAACCTTCAGTGTGCCAGGGAGAGAGAGAATGGCATTCCTCGCTGCGGGCCCGTGGCTTGGGCTGTTGAAGCCCCGGGGGCCCGAGGCACAGGCAGAAGGGTGCTTGGCTGACAGCGCTGGGCAGGGAGATGGCTGGAGCACTGGACCAGGAGTCCAGAGACCCAGGCACAAGTCTCTGCTCTGAGGGGCAGCTAAGAGGAACCCACTTTCCCCTTTGGGCCTCAGTTTCTTCTCTTGCACCAAATAGGGGTTTGGAGTCTGAGATCTTTAACGAGCCTTTTAAGTGTTAAAATCCTGCCTTTTTTCCTCCATGTGCCAGTGCTTTGTGGAGTATCATTTGGGCCCCTGACCTTACTGTCCCAGTGTACAGAGGGTGAAACTGACGTTTAAGGAGACCCGGCAACTTGTCCCTCACAGCAGGTGGCTGCCTCAGAACTCACGTGCGCATATCATTGACTCCAGAGTCCACTCATAGCTGCTGTGTCTGCCTCCCTGGCTCTGTAGCCCTGGGCAAGAGGTGGCTCTCTGGGCCTCAGCTTCCCAATTGTGCTGGCTGGACATGGTGAGTCGGCATGTACCCTGCTGGGGCCAGGGAAGGGGTGCACAGGTGGCGCCATGGCCTGGAGTGGGATCAAGCCCCCGATGGTGTCTCTCAGCCCCAGAGCAACCCTGAGCTCGCTCCATGCCCTTGGAGGCCCCTCAGCCTGTGCTGTGACTACCACCACCCAGTGAAGGTTGGAGAGGTGGCGGACTGACACTGGTCACCAAGGAGCCCGGCTCTACCCACACTAACAAGGACAGGTGGCTTTTCCCCACGTGTCCAGCGCTGTGGCGCTTTATTGCCCACACTCTCCCCGCTAACCCTGACAGGTGGCTTACAGCCAGGCCTGGAGGAGTGAGTTCAACCTAACCCCTGGCACTTCTCTGCTGTGGTCACCTTGGCCAGGTCACTCTTGTCTCTGCGCCTCGGTATCCCCATCCTTAAAACGAGGATCTTGATGGGACCCACCTCTCCAGGTTCTGGGGGCGGGAAGGGACTGAATAGGATAACGCATGCTCAGCCTGGAATCAGCCTCGGCCAGTGGAAGCTCCTTATTGCCACCCATTTGACAGGTGGGCATGTTGAGGCTCTGAGCTGAGAGCTGGGCCTGGGTGGGTCCTCTGTCACCACCATGCCTTCCTACTGCTCACCAGGAGGACTGCAGAAGGGCCTGGGGATTTACTGCAGGGTTGGGGCAGCCCCAGCTGGCCTCCGTGGCTATTTTTCTTTTTTTTTGCGGTACCAGGGATTGAACCCAGGGGTGTTCTACCTCTGAGTTACACCCCCGACCCTATTTTTTTTTTTTTTTTGCGGTACCGGGGATTGAACCCAGGGGCGTTCTACCTCCGCGCTACGCCCCCAGCCCTATTTTTTATACTTTATTTTGAAACTGGGTCTCACGAAGTTGCGGAGGGCCCCAGACAGAGAGAGAGAGAGAGAGAGAGAGAGAGAGAGAGACAGAGACAGAGAGAGAGCGAGAGAGCTGAGGCTGTCCGCGAACCGGGATCCTCCGGTCTCCGCCTCCCAAAGTACTGGGATTACAAGCGTGCACCACCACGCCCGGCTCCGGCCCTATTTTTTATACTTTATTTTGAAACTGGGTCTCATGAAGTTGCGGAGGCCTCACTAAGTAGCTGAGGCTGGCGGCAAACCCGGATCCTCTGGTCTCCATCTCCCAAGTACTAGGATTACAAGCGTGCGCCACCACACCCGGCCTCCGTGGCAATTTTTGAGGGCCTCAGGGTATCCGCCTTTCCCACCTCTCACTCCCTTCGCTCCCTGGAGAGGACACCCAGCAGTCAAGCCTGGAGCAGAACCCATCAGAGGGGTCTTCTGCCCCTGCTGACCCCAGGCTAGGGTCCCCAGCGCCACCACCACCTGCCAAAGTCTGTCTTCGGGAGCCAGCCCTGCCTCCTCCTCTTGGCTCCAGACTCGCCCGGAGAAAACGCCAGCAGAGAAAAAGAGTTTTTTTGGTGACAATGAAACTGTCAATAAAATCTTAAACACGCAGGTAGGCAGTGACGATTTCACTTATCCTGACAGTTGAGACTCTGCCGGGGAAGGAAGTGACAGGCAGCGAATGACATCGACACACATCCTTGGGAGAACACTCCTCTGGAGAGGCTCCTGGGAGACCTACCTGCCCAGGTGCTGCTGTGGGCAGAGGCGGGGCCACCATGGAGGAGACTCACCCTGAGTGCTAATCCGCACCTACCGGCAAGGGGTGATGGGGGTTGAATTGTGCCCCCCAAAAGAGATGTTGAAGCACTTGTGAATTTGACCCTATTTGGAAGGGCAGGTCTTTACACATGAAATCCAGGTAAGATGAGGCCCTAATCCAGTGATGAGACCTTAGGAAAAGAGGAAATGCACTTAAAGGCAGAGGCCCCCAGGCGGGGTGGAGCACCGTGGAGCACAGGTGGAGGTGGGGTGAGCAGAGGCGAGGGAGGACTCTGTCCAACGACTCAGAGTCCTGCTGGCACCTTGGCTTTAGACTCCCACTTCAGAACTATGAGTCAGTACCTTTCTTCTCTTTCTTTCTTCCTTCCTTCCTTCCTTCCTTCCTTCCTTCCTTCCTTCCTTCCTTTCTCCTTTTCTCTCTCTCCTTCTTTTTTTGTGGTATAGGGGATTGAACCCAAGGGTGCTCTACCACTGAGCTACATCCCAGCTCTTTTTATTCTTTATTTTGAAATTAGGTCCCACTAAATGGCTGAGGGTCTCACTAAATTGCTGAGGCTGGTCTCGAATCTGTGATCCTCCTGTCTCAGCCTCCCAAGTACTGGGATTATAGGTGTATGCCACTGCGTCTGGCAAGAGAATGTATTTCTGTTGCTTTAAGACACCCATTAGCGGGGCTTGGTGGTGCACTCCTGTAATCCCATCTACTCAGGATTAGTAGTTTAGTAGTAGAGTGCCCCTTGGTTCAATTCCCAGTACCAAAACAAACAAAAAAAAAAGACACCAAGTGTGTGGTGCTTTTTATAGCAGCCAGAGGAAAAGAGGAAACATACAAAGGGCTTCCATGCTAACCAGGGAATCAGCAAAGAGGCCCCACTCCTGGCAGGACACTATTAAAACATGGATATACCCACCGGGTATGGTGGCACATGACTGTAATCCAGTGCTTGGGAGACTGAGCCAGGAGGATCACAGATTCAAGGCCAGCCTCTGCAACTTAGCGAGATCCTGTTTCAAGTTAAAAAATAAAAAATTGGTCTGAGGGTGTAGCTTGGAGGTAGAATGGCCCTGGGTTCAACCCCTAGTACAAAAAGGAAAAGGATACTCCCACTCCTTGAACAGGGGTGACAAGTTGGACTACAAACTGCAAGGCCTCCCCGGCACCCATGAACCCTGACCTGTCACCTCCCCCCTTTTGACATTGCACATTTTCCTCCTGGCCCCGCCCCGCCTCCCTCCATCCCTCCACCTGCCACAGCCAGGACGTTCTAAAGCGTAACTGTGACCTGCCCTCCTACCCTAACACCCACACGGCTCCCCAGGGCCTCAGGATAAGCCTTGTTCTGTGCTGGTCCAGGCCTCGTACTTACCATGGGTTCTGTCTGAACGCTGAACCATGGGCAGCAGCCCCACACGTGCCACAGTGTCACTCACCTTGGTGCCTTTGCTGCCTAGAACACCCTCCCTCACCTCTAGCCCAGCCCAAATTCCATGCAGGTGCCTCCTCCCCCAGGGACTCTTCCTTGATCCCACTCCTTGCTGGGACGCCCACGTGCTGCTCTTTATTGTGACTGAGTTTGCTTAGCTGGCTCTGACCTGTGAGCTCCGGAGGGCAGGGATGGGCCTCATTCACTCCTGAGACCCAGAGCCCAGCGCATAGTCAGAACTTGGGCAGTTCATCCGCTTGCTACCTCGGCCTCGGCCAAATTCAGCCCTTGGTGGAGATGCTGGCCTGGGAAGGAACGAATGTGTCTCAGCCACTGAGACTTGGCCCAGACTGCCTGCTGTTCATGGTACTCTGAGAGATTGTCCAGGGCCGGAGGAGGGATAGCCACAAGCCCCTGGATGGAGGAGAGGTCTATGGAGGCCTTTCCTTCCCTCTGGAAAAAGAAAGGATAAGACGGAAGCACCCACAGCCTCTCGCCAAGACCTGACCCCCACCCATGATAAGACCCAGCAAGCCTCTTTGGAGGGGTAGGGAGGTGGGCCTTGAGCTGGGCAGAGAGGCCCGTTGCAGGGGCCACTGTCCATTTAAGGTGCCACTGTCCATCTTCTTTCCCGTTCGCGCATTCATTCATTCATTCATTCATTCATTCATCTCTGCATTCATTCCTAAAACCTCGAGCTCTTATGCGCCAGGCACTGTGCTATACTCTGGGGAGACTGTGGTGAGCAAGAGAACCTCCACCCCTGCCCTCAGGGAGCCACGGTTTCCTGGGAAGACACAGACAATGTGACAAGTCAACACTTGGTGGCCCTGTTTGGAAATAAAGGGACAGGAGAGATGGAGAGCCGCAGGGGAGGTGGCTTTAGAAGGGGCTTTGCCGGGAGGTGCAGGTGCGCTGAGACCTGGCCGGCCAGGGGGAGTGTGGGGGTCGCTCCAGGCATGGGGGACCATAGAGACGAAGGGCCTGCCTGCGGCCATCTTGTTTCTGTCATGGCCACCCATGTCCTGTTGTCACCCCGTCATGCAGCGCCAGGAGTGATTCCATGCTTCCTGTTCACCTCCCGCACTGGGATGTGACCTTCCCGAAGGCAGGCCTGGGGCAGCCAGCCCACCATCCGCTCCTCAGCGCAGCGCTGGCTCAGCGGCGCCCCCTGCACGCTTGGTAAGTGAACAGGTAAAGTAAAACGCCCTGCACCTGTTACTCCACTACCTGAGGAGTAGGTTACTTTTTTCCATTTTCTAGATAAAGAAATGGAGGCTCAGAGAGGTGGTGGTGCTTGCCCAATGTCACACAGCCAGCTGGGATTCCAACTCAGTTCTATCTGGGCTCTTCTTATAGTCCACACCCACACCCTCAGGCCCCAGGATGGGGATTAGGAGGGCCCAGCAGAAAACAGAACAGGGCCCCCAGCCCCCTCTAAAGGAAGCAGGTCCCCAGAGGGACAGTACTGCGGAGGCTCCATAAATAACCCAGGTCCCTGGGCCCTGCCGGCAGCTCAGCGGCTGGAGTGAGTGTGTAATACAAACAGCTCTAATCCCTGTCAGTTAAGCTGGATATCAGAGGAGACAAGCGTCCCAGCGAGCGGGGCCTAATTGAATCGAATTGAAAAGGCGGAATGGGCGGCCAGGCGGAGGACGAGCAGAGCGGAGCTGGAGGCCGGTGCAGCTGTCCCCGGGCCTGGGCCCAGTGGCCGAGCATTCCAGTCCTGCTGCAGGGAGCCAGGCTGGGGTGGGGGCCAGCCCCACCCCTGCGGCCCCTTTATCTGCTGGCTCTGCCGTTTCTCTCCACGCTGACCGACCCTTTTTCTGCTGCCTCTGTTATCTCGAATAATGTCACTGCTTCTTTAGAATCTATTCATCAGAGCAGAAAGAAGCCAATGCTGACACTGATTAAAAAAATACCATCTGTGCCTCCTGGGGGCGAGCGCTCCCGACCACGGGGCCCCGCCGCCTGCCATCTTGCAGCATCCAGGGGTAAGCAGATTCCAGGAGCAGGCGTGCTCCCACTGGCGCTCCGTTCCTCCTCCCCAGAGCCCGTGGGAGCCGGCTCCGAAGGAGGCTCACCCTCGGCAGGTTCAGGCTGCACCCCTGCTTGACAGGGCTTTTTCTTCTTCCTTTCCTTTCCTTTTTAAATTTTTTTTTGCGGTACTGGGGATTGAATCTAGGGGCATTCTATCTCCAAGCCACACCCTCAGCCCTAGTTTATTTTCATTTTGAAACAGGGTCTTGCTAGGTTGCTGAGAGTCTCACTATATTGCTGAGGCTGTCCTTGAACCTGCAATTCTTCTGTCTCAGCCTCCCAAGTACTGGAATTACAGGCGTGCGCCACCATGCTCTGCTTGTCCTTCCTTCCTTCCTTCCTTCCTTCCTTCCTTCCTTCCTTCCTCCCTCCCTCCCTCCCTCCCTCCCCCTCCCCCCTCCCCCTTCCTTCCTTCCTTCCTTCCTTCCTTTCTCTTTCTTCCTCTTCCTCTCTCTTTCTTCCTTGGGATTTAACCCAGGGTGCTCTACCTCTGAGCTGCACCTCTAGCTCTTTTTATTTTTTACTTTCAGATAGGGTCTCCCTAAGTTGACCAGGCTGGTCTCAAACTTGTGACCCTCCTGCCTCAGTCTCCTGAGTTTCTGGGATTACAGGCATGTGCCACTATGCTTGGCTTCTTTCTTTGTCTTTTCTTTATTGCTTAACAGCATTTAAAAACTAAAATTTACCAAAATATCCAGATTTCTGAATTATTTTTATGTTATGTATTTTTTTGTGTACTGGTGATTGAACCCAAGGGCATTCTACCTTTGAGCTATATCCCAGCTGTGCAGTCATGCTGTGTGGCCATGGGTAGATCACTTCCTAGCTCTGTGCCTAAGTTTCCCCATCCACAGAGTGTGGGTGCTTGTGGCTCTATCAGGGAATGGTCTTGATGGACATTCTCATCCCCCCCCCCTCACTGGAAATTGAAAGCAGAGGCATTATACCAAGGCATTAAGCCATGTTACACCCCCAGCCCTTTTTATTTTTTATTTTGAAACAGGGTCTTGCTAAGTTGCTGACATCTGGCTTTGAACCTGCGATCCTCCTGTCTCAGCCTCCTAAGTACTGGGATTACAGGCCTGCACCACCACCCCTGGCTTGGACATCCCTTCTCAAATGGCCTCTGAGAGGCCGACAGAGGGAGAGTGTCCTGGGGTGAGTGAGAACCACTGGTTGCCTGCCAAGGACGACGCCAGCAGTGACACGGCGGTGCGCCCTGTGAAAGTCTAAGGGAGTGTGGAGCAGCTGTGGCTGTCTTGGCAACAGAGGGCAGGTGGTGCTTGGTCCCAGGGGCGCCTCTTCCTCCAAGGTCACACCCTCCAGCTCCCAGACCCCTGGTAATGACCGGCTGGCACCATGGTCTCAGGCACCACAGCATCTGAGGCCAAATCCGCCCTGTTGCCAGGGCCCTGGGGCTGCAGGGGCTGGTTCTCCCGGACATGCCCCAACACCCAGCCTCCCTCATCACAATGGGAGGAAGCCCCATGCTGAGTCAGATGTTACTGGGTTCAAATCCCAGCTCAGCCACCCCCTAGCAGTCAGATCCTCTCTCTGAGCCTCAGTTTCCCCCTCTCTGAGAATTACAGCTCCCATTTACTGGAACTGTTCTATGGACCAGGCTTCAGGCTACATATCAGATGTCCATTATGTGTCAGTATTTCCATATTATGGATGGGAATCCTGAGGCTCCGAGTGGGGATGTGACCTGCTAAAGGTCCCTCAGCTGGAAGTGGCTGGGTCACAAGATAAGACCAGATCTGTCTGAGCCCAGAGCCCCCAAATACCAACACTGGGAGGGTTAAAAGAAGACAGGAGGGCAATGGACCTGGCATAGTTCGATGGACATCATTTCTATGGATGGTAAAACTGAGGACCAGAGAGGCAAAGGATCTGCCTACGGTCACAGAGCAAGCCACCTTGTCCTTTCTTTTGGTCTTCTTTTCGCCTTCCCTTGTCGATGTCCTGCTCACCTGCTTTCTTTCACAAATGTTCACCCACCCATCTGGGACAAAGGCAGTCAGAGCATCACAGCAAGAGCACTGTACTTGGAGTCCAGAGATTGGTCGTAGGGCCTAGCTTCGGCACCTGATGATTATGTGACTTGGAGCAATGACTTCCTTTCTGGGCCTCAGTTTCCTCCCATGTCACATGGGGCTCACACTGGGTCCCAGTGTGAGGAACCATGTGAAGGCATGTGAAGGCATCGGAATCAGGAGCCAGCCTGTCCAGGAGGCAGGAGCAGCTCTGGTTGGTCACTTCCATTCCCTGGGGCCCAGCCCAGATCCTGGCACACAGTAGGTGTGCATTTAACATTTTCTGAGTGAGGAGTGCTCATGAGCTAAGGGGCCAGACTCTGCCTGTGGCCCTTGGCAGTTTGGGGAGGGCAGGAAGGATGCCCAGCAGGTCCAGGAGGCCAGGCCAGTGCTAGGAAAGCCCTGGTGCCCCTTTGGCATTCAGGGCTCAGCCCATGCAGTATGCAAATGGCTCAGAATGAGCAGAGCGTGGTGGTGCACGCATGTAATCCCAGTACTTGGGAGGCTGAGACAGGAGGATCGCAAGTTCTTGTCCAGCCTCAGCAACTTTGTGAGGTCCTCTGCAACTTGGTGAGACCCTGTCTCAAAAATAAAAAACACAAAATAGGGCTGGGGGTGTAGCTCAGAGGTAGAATGCACCTGAGTTCAATCCCCAGTAACACACACACACACACACACACACACACACACACACGTGCGCGCGCATATGTGCGTGCTGCAGAATGATGTTCTCCATATCTGATTTAGAACACTGTGTAACACACCCAGTTGACCTTGCAGCAAGAGGGATGGGGGCATCTGGCAGAGCCATCAGTAAGAGGCCCAATTGTCACCTGTCTCCTGCCTCCTGGGGGAATCAGGTGGCTCCCCGTTAGCCCAGAGCACAGTGAGCACTGATGCCCTCCGGCCTCCCTGCACCTCTATGCTTGGGGTGGTCTGGGAGGAGAGGGACCCTTCTCCTCTCCTTTGGGCTAAAGCCCCGTTCCTGCCCCTGTTTGCAGAGCCCCAAGAAACCTGGCGTGGTTGTTGGGGGAGTGCATCCCTGGGACATTTCTCTGAAGTCTCGTTCAGCACAATACGAGGTCTATGGTGGATAAAAGCAAATCAGATGGATGACTCTGGTTTGACTTAACGGCTGGAGTCAGTGGCCCCAGGCCCCAGGGCCCTGGCCCTCAGCCCACACTGCCAGCATCGTGCCTTCTCACCCCGAGTGTCAAGACAGGCTCTGGTCAGACCCTGCAGCGTGGGAGTCATGCAGCCGGACTGATGGGGTTCAAAGCCAGGCAAGTCACTGAGCTCTGGGACGGGGCATCTGTCTGTCCACTTCTCTGCAAAGCAGAGACCAATCAGCCCACGATGTGAGGTGCTCTGGAACCCAGACCTTGGCACCCAAGCATACCTGTCAGTGAACCTGAGGAGGGCTGACATTACTTGAGGTGCTTATCCTGCTTGTTGGGGCTCTTCACACCCCCTGTGGGAAACTGGGGTGGCCGGTGCTTCCCCAGATGCAACTAGGGAGGAAATTTTAAGGGTGCTGTCCCTAAAACCTGCAACATCATGAATTCCAAATCACACCCGGCCCCTGGGAAGACTGTCCTTGTGTGGCACTGGGGAGACTGTCTTTGTGTGACACTGGGGAGACTGCGCTTGTGTGGCACTTGGGAGACTGCGCTTGTGTGGCACTGGGGAGACTGTCCTTGTGTGGCACTGGGGAGACTGTCCTTGTCTGTTTCAGTTTTGAGAGGACACATGGTGTGGAGCTGGGGTCTCCTTGCAGGGATGGGGGGTTCCGGGCAGTTCTATGAGGAGGACACGTGCTCTTTTGCAGTGTGGTCCATTTGCCTGTCTGTTATATCAGCGAAGCTACAGGAGCCACCGATGTATGTGAAACCATGAGGCCAAGAGGGCAGGTGGGCGAGCTGGCCGGCTGCTGCAGCGGCTGTGATGGTCACGTCAACTAGACAAGGGCTTGGGGAGGAAACCGCCCAGGAGAGCAGGCGAGGGCAGGTGTGAAGTCACACAGAGCTGTGTTCAAGTCTAGCCCTGCTGGCCTCGTGTCCCTGGCAAGTTCCTTCCCTCCCCTGGGCCTTGGCTTACTCATCAGCAGAGTGAGGACTGGTCATGACGACCTCAGTGAACTGGGAGGATCACAGGGATGAGGCACGCACAGCAGCTGCCTACAGTGAACGCAAAGGAGGTGTTCAGTGAAGGCTGTCAGCTCTAGGGCCCCAGTGCCAGGGACAGACAGTTCTGGTTCTGAATGGCCAGTGCAGATTGGATCTTTTGCAGGATGATGGCCGGGGTCTTAAGCAAGTTATGCAATGAAGAAAGGTGTGAGTGTGTGTGTGTGTGTGTGTGTGTGTGTGTGTGTGTGTGTGTGTTGCTGTGCTAGACTAAGAGAACTTGGGGCTACAACAGCCAGGTGTGTGGTGTGGTCCTAGACAGGGTTCTGGACAATTTGGGTGAACTGGGGGAAATGATGACTATGGTCTGGGCCTTAGAGATGAAAATATATTGACATGAGTGGCAATTATGAACAAAACAGCAGGGAGCCAGACGCACTTCCGGTATGATCTGGTCTTATTGCACAGTACACGTGTGCACGCACACATATGCACACACACGGGGAAGGGTGGAAGCTATTAATCGGGGTGATCTCTGAGTGGCAAAAATTTGATGCTTTGATTTTATTTTTGTTCACCTGTATTTTCTTTTTATGTTGTAAATATGCTGCTTTTGTAATAGTAAAATATCTCTAATATTAAAACCAAAGACAAGAGCCCAAGCTGGGTGTAGTGGTGCATACCTGTAATCCCCGTACTTGGGAGGTTGAGACAGTAGGATCGCAGGTTCAAGGAAAGCCTCAGCAACTTAGTGAGACTGTTTCAAAATAAAATAGGGCTGGGGGTGTAGCTCAGAGGTAGAATGGCCCTGGGTTCGATCCCCAGTACCCTCCATCTGCACCCCCCCAAAAAAAAGACAAGAGCCCAGACTCTGGAACCAGACGATCTGGCCTTGAACTAAGCACTCTGCCCCTTCCTGACAGAAAGTAGGTGTTAAGAGACAGCCAAGGGGCTTGTCCTAAACTAGCTGGAGCCAGGAAGGCTGGGACGGAGCTCCGGGGGTGCTAGACGTGGAGCAAGGCGCCTTACCGAGAATGAAAACGGAGCCCCCCAGAGGCAGAGGGACCAATGGGCCCGTGCATGCGGCCAAGGCAAGGATGGGCCCATCATACCCACCGCCCCTGCTGACCTGCAGCAGGCCGCCCGATGCCCAGCGGTAGCGGTCCTTGGGCAAAAAACTTCTTGCCAAGAGAAAGAACATGGGCACAAGTGCATGGCTCCTCTGCCTGCGCGACAGCACTTGCATTCTGTCTCCCAACCTGAGACCGCTGCCAGAGCCTGGAAGTTCACCGTGACCCCCAGGCTGTGGAACACGCAGCCGGCTGCAGAGGCAGGAGTGCTCCAAATGCTGACTTGAGAGAAACTACTGTCCCCTGCCTCGCAAGGAGGGCCGTGGGCTCCGTGTGGCCCTTGGTGAGGAAGTCTGGCAAAATCAGGCGCTAGCTGTGCTTCTCCAAACGGTGAATGGAGGAGCCGCAACCCCAGGACTTTGGACCTGCGAGACGTGCTTTTCACCAACGCTCTGTGCAATTCTGAGGTTTCTGGGTCTTGAGAGACACCCTTATCATCTTTCAGCACAGGACAATTGCAATAACAAGCATTTATTGAGCATTTACCAGGTACAGCAACAAGGGCTTTATGTGTATTTTCTTTTCCTTACTTCCTTTTTCTTTGTGGCACTGGGGATTGAATCCAGGGTCATTCTACCTCTGAGCTATACCCCTCAGCCCATTTTAGTTTTTGTTTTAAAACAGGGTCTTGCTAGATTGCTGAGAGTCTCACTACATTCCTGAGGCTGTCCTCAAACCTGCAATCCTTCTGTCTCAGTCTTCCAAGTACTGGGATGACATTCACCACCACACCAGGCTATGTGTACTTTCTCTATGAAGGTGATATGATTACTATTCACTTTCTACATGTGGAGTCTGCAGCCTCTGGAGCTGAACTGGCTTGCCAAGGGCACGTGGCTAGTGGGCAGCAGAGCTACGGACTCAGCCACCATGCTGGCGTGCAGACGCCCTCAGGGGTCCTCGAGCTCCATGTCCTCAGTTCTGGCTGCACATTCAAATCACCCGGGAGCTTCTAAAAGCTACGGTGATGGAGACCTGCCGAAACCAGCTAACTCAGAATATCCGGGGGTGGCTGGTGCTCCTGAGTGTTTCTTGGAAGCTCCTGAGGCGATTTCGATGTGCAGCTGAGTGAAAGTCGCTGCAGTGGCCACACAAGCGGGGGTGGCTGCACCTGCGAACTGTCTGCAAATGTAACATCACAGATAGCTGGCCAGGAGCGGGGGCCACTAGGCCCTTATGGTGGCCAGCAGCGGTGGCTGAGGTAAGAGGCTACACTGGCTGCTGACCTGGGGCAAGTGTTAGGTCATCCTTTGTTCCAGGACTGGTGTCCTGTCCCCAGGGAGTGGGGAAGAGGGAGGGCCCCGAGTAGCAGGCAGGTCTGCGGCCTCGCTCTCTGCATACCTGCCCCTCTTCGGTTCTACAGCTACCATGGGTACTAAGAGGCCCAGGAGGCTCGCAAGCCCACCTGGCCTCCTCCAGACTGGAAAGCGGCTGTCACCCAGAATCCTCGCCTCCATCAGTACCTCTCAGCCCTGGCTACTCATTCAAATGACGTGGGGAGAATATCCAGGCCCCAGAAATACCCTGACCAGGGACATCCGGACCCAGAGGAAATAAGGAACAGAGTACGTGGGCCATGAGGATCACAGCACAGTCCTGTGCAGAGCTGGGCCAGGCCCAAGTAGGCTGCCCGCAGGCTCTAGAGCTGGATTGTCTGAGCTTGAATCCTGCCTCTGATGCCAACCGGCTGTGTGCCCTTGGACAAGTTACTGACCTTCTCTGCCCGTTTCCTGATATGCAAACTGGGGATGAGACTAGCAATTCTGCTCTGAAGCTAGGAAGAGATGAAATGAGGTGATGGATGTATAGCACTTAGAACATGCCTGGCCCATGTTGGTGCTCGGTGTTAATATTTACGGATTATTTGTGTTTGAAGGACAGGGGCAGGGACCCCATCAGTGAGGCTGAGACCATTTTCACAAGTTAAGCTGGGCCAGGTGTCCTTCTACTGCCCTCATGTTCCTGGTAGTGTTCTCCATCAGGGCTTGAAAAGGGCCTGGGGTAGGGTGGAGCTCAGCCTCTGCTCTCAGGCCTGCTCCAGCCTAGGTCCCTGTCACCTCCTCCTGAGAACCCTGGGGAAAGTGCCAGCTGCCCCCTAGTGGCCAAGGGCAGCCACGCGTGGAGTCAGTTCCTACACCCCAGCACCCTGTCCCTGGCCACTGGTCCGCCCGGCCTCTTGCATATCTGTGGCTCAGAGTTTCCATGGGCAGCATGCTGGCTCTGTGGAGTTTCTTAGATTCTGCCGATTCAGAAAGAGCCACATTGATTGCCACTGTAAGTTCAAAAAGGCCAGGGTGGGGCTATGAACACTTAGGGTCCACATCCTCCACCTGGTCAGTTAATTCCTGAAAGGAATGTTCCAGGAGCTACTGCATGCTTCCGTTTCCATGGCTTACAGAACTCCGTGCGCTGGTGGGAGTTTACACCCCCTTTCTGGAAGAGCAACCGGAGCTGTGCCAGTGGACTGAGAGTCACGTTCTGGCAGATGTGTCCCTATCCCTGTCCAGCGAGGGCCATCTAGGAAGGCCCGCTGCATCCTGAGACACAAGAGAGCAGCTGGGAAGGTCTGGCTGCGGGAGAACATCGATGTCTTTCTGGACATGGCTTTGTTCGTGCAGGCTTTTTATTCTCCTTCGCCATCTTTTCTGCAAACTCCTCAAGAAGAGATGGGAAGATAGCACGCATCAGCCCTGCCTTTGCTCAGCCAACCCCCAGGCCCTGGGGCAGAAGGCAAAGGCCACCACTGTGACTCCTGGGAAACCCAGCCGACATGTAGGTCACACAGAGTACTAAACAGTCCAACTTAGGTAGGTGCGACAGGAGGGAGGGCAGGGGTCAGCCCTCCAGAGCTGGGAGGGCTCCTGGAGAAGGTGAGGAGGCTGCACCCTGACACAGGCAGAAGCAGAGGCCAGGATCCAGGCCCCAGCGAGCGCGCATGTCCAACGCAGGCTTCAGAGTTTGGGGAAGGCAGGGCCCAGGAAGCTGGATCCTAAGAGCTTCAGGGGAGGGTCGCCCCACCAGCCCCTCTGCCCAGCTGGCTGGAGAGAAGGCAGAATGCTGATGTGCCTCCTGACAGCCCAGCCGGGCAGCCCCGGGGTCCCGCCGCTGGGACTGGAGGGGCAGCCAGCAGGAAGGACATCCTGGAGGGCTGTCAGGAGACGGGTGGCTCCTGGCCAACACAGAGGCCAACTCCAACCTCCAGAATAATCTGGAAAGGCGCTTCTTTGTGGGGTGCAGAGGCGTGGGTTTGTCTCAGAGGCCACCTAGGGCCTGCTGGACGGTGCCATCCAGGGAGGCGGCCGAGTGCACGGAGACTCCAGGGGCACCGATGCTGGTTTCCCAGCAGTCGAACCCGCAGCCAGTCAGGGCCTGCTTTGTGGCCTCCACCTCTTCCCGCTCCAGATCTGTGGAGGGAAGGCAGGTCACTACGGACAACTGTCAACGGCTAGCTGCCTTAGAGCACGTGTATGCCGCTGGAGGAGAAAGCCGGGTCAGGGCTTCCTGCTGTAGCTACTGGCTGTGATCTCACCTGTGCCACAGGCTGAGCCCCGCGCCCTGCCCGGAGAGGTTGTGGAAAGCCAGTTAAACACACACGCTTCGGAGTCACATGGACCTGGCCTCGCCACATATTGGCCACATGGCTTCAGACAGGTGACTTGGACTCTCTCTGAGCTTCAGTCTCCTCATCTGGGAGTGGAGCTAATGATCCCACCCCTCCAGGGTTACAGGGTTATACTGGGATAACTGCAGATGAAGTGCCTGGCACAGTGCTGGGGACGCCCGGTGCACTCCAGAAGGGCCACCCCTCACCATTGACATTGGCCCTGAACCAGGAGCCAAAGGTCAGGGCTTACTGACACAGGATGTGGCCACCTCCTGAGCTGGGGAGTCACTACTGAGGGAGAGGCATGCCCCAGCCACTGCCTCAGAGCCAAGTGCAGGAGAAGGGCTGGGGCTGCGCATGGTGGCACACACCTATAATCCTTAGGAGGGTTATAGCCTCTTGGGGGGCTGAGACAGGAGGATTGCAGGTTTGAGGCCAGCCTCAGCAATTTAGCAAGATCCTCAGCAACCTAGTGGGATGCTGTCTCAAAATAAAAATTAAAAAGGGCTGGGGGTGTAGCTTGGAGGTAGTAGAGTGCCCCTGGGTTCAATCTCCAGTACTAAAAAAAAAAAATCAACCCCCATTCTGACCAGGTCAGGAGTGGGGGGGTGGGGGCGGGCTGGTGGGGATGGTGACCATGTCCTGGTCACTTCTCCGGCTTGGGAGAGGTGCTAGGAACCTCCACAAGAGGACCCCACCGCAGGCCATGCCTGAGCCGGGCTCTCTAGATGCAATTTTCCCTTGAACTTCGGCAACACTCTTGTCGGCTAGACTATTATCTTTGTTTTACCAAAGAGGAAACAAAGCTCAGAGAGGTTAACTTGCCCAAAGCCACACAGCAGAGATGAAACCTGTTCACAGGCTTCTGCCTCCTCTCAGGGGAATTCTCCAGGTGGGCCTGGAGCACCCCCCACCCCCCATACCTGGCCTGAGCAGCGTGATGCCACAGCCACCACCGCCTGCGCCGGTGAGCTTGCTGTGCAGTCCGTGTGCCGTGGTCACCTGGCAGAGCTGGTCCAGAGCGGCATGGCCCACACCGAGGGCGTTCAGGTGGTGCTGGTTCATGTCAATGAGCTCCTGGAGGAGAAGAGGCCATCTGCTCCACACAGCCTGCCGGGCCGAGGTCCTTTACCGCCCCGTGTCTGCCCTGTCCCTACGGCAGCCACAGATGTGGGACAATGCTCTGGCTCCCCAGCACACTGTCCCTCTCCACGAGTAGAAGCAGCCCTCCTTCCTGCAGGACTTCTTATGGGCTTGAATGGATTTGAGTTCACCTTACTGCCATGGTGGCGAGTACTTATCCCGGCCCTGGCCAAGAAGCCTCTGGCCCTCATGACCAGTCAGGGATGGGTGTGTGACCCAAGCTGGGTCAACCCAGGACCCTCCTGGGTTTTTCTCTGCCATTGGAGCTACTAAAATTAGTTAACCTCAGATACAGACTTGTGAAACTATCTGCCCTGCCACAAGGTCAGAGATCGCTTGAAAGGTAGATTCCCAACCAGTTTCTACTGCTGGATCAAGCTATGCCTGAAGCCACACCTGTTGGTCTCCTTAGTGAGGAGTCAATACATTGCTTTTTTGCTAAAGCCTGGTTGAGATGGAGTTCTGTCACTTACAAGAAAAAATAAAAAGCTCAAATAATATGCTACCCTCTAGACCCTCCAGCTGCCTCAGGGACTGATGTTCAGAATAAGAACTGGGTTGTGTTTCTAGCAAGGTCATGAGTGGAGGAAATAGCTAAATATTTGCCTAGTTTTCTTCAATTGTGCATAATGAAGTTCCTGCTCTCCAAGGGTGGATCAAGGTGCACATGGATGAAAAAAAGTAACAGCATCCACTGTTTACACAGCATTTCCCAAACCTGCGCGGCCTGCTGGGCACTGGGTAGGTGCTGGGGCTCTGAGGAGGAGTGCCCGGCCAGAGGCCAGAGCGGGGAGTGAAGGACTGGGCCTGGGTCTGAGTTTCAGCTCTGCCCTGCATTGGTCATGGTCCTTGGTGCTCGGTAAGAGCCTCATGGCCACAGGATGAAACGAGGTGAATTTTTTGCACAATGTCTGTTTCAAGACAAGTGCTCTGCAAACGTCGACTGCTATTCGTGCTTTTATAGGTATGGTACAATCATCCCTATTTTACAAAGGGAGAAACTGAGGCTCAGAGAAAGAAGTGACTTGCCTAAGGTCACCGAGCCTCCAGGGAGCTGAGTCAGCACTGGAGCAGGCTCTGCCCGACAGAGCCGCAGTCTACCTGTCTGCGAGAGTGCACTCGGCATCCCGCCACCACCCACTCGGCCATGCGACTCAAGGGTGTGGGGCTCTGCTCCCGGCACCCGAACGCCCGTGTGCTGTGGGCTGCCAATCACCGAGCCATCGGCTCAGCTCTCTGTGTGCTCCTGCCTGACCCCTCCCAGCCTGCTCACGCCCCCAGCCCTCTTGACAAAGGAGCAGACAGGCGTGATGGCCCAGTGGCAGCCCTGGGTGCCTCTTGCCAGCCGGCGGGCTGGATGTGAGAAGGCTGCTGGAGGCCTCTCTCTGCGCCTGAGCGCCAGGTGTCATGTCGCTGAGGCAGGTTCCAGACACCTGTCACATTCTGATCCAAAATCTGTCAGGGATCGGATGACAGGTTGTGACACAGGAGAACAGCTCGCTGGTTCGAGTGCAAAGCTGTCCAGGAGTCGAGCTGCACATTTCAACGGCTGCCACAGCCAAAAATATACACAATGTATAATCAACGTGCTGTTCTGTAGCATTCTCCCAGCTCGACAGGGGATATTTTAGGCAGTCCTCTATCATTATTAATTTCCTGCTCAGGGGAACTGTGTTCCCTCCTCTCTATATGGAAGGAATGAGAGCCTAGAAGGCAAAGGCTGTGGGAATGGAGGCAGACGGCTGGGGAAGTGAGGACCAAGTGCAGGGAGTTCACGGAGCCCCATGCCAGCACACAGTCGGTGCTCATTAAAGATCTGTGCATAGAAGGATAGACGAGTCAGTTGGTTTGACCGCTGGTCCAGCCAGCAGCCAGGCAACGACATAGCAGCTAACACAGGAAGGACAGAGTGGGGGACTGGCTGGGGATGGGGCTATGGCATGACAGAGATGCTGGGCCCTCTAGAGTGACCTCTCGTACCTCCACTGCACTGGTGCACACGGCCACCCTAGCTGGGGGAAGCAGGGTCCTCCCATGTGCCCAGGGAAGCCAGATGGCTTTGTAATGTCAGTCCACATTCACCAGGCCAGATGGACTGCGTCTGAGGAGCAGCCCTTCGACTCACTGAGCTGGTGGCACCAGGCACTGTGCTGTATGTCACCCACAGGACCGCAGAGCCTCGACGTTCCAGCGAGGCCACACAGTAAGCAGGGGGGAGCTGGGCTTCAGACACAGGCTGTCTCAAATCCAAAGTAGGGGTCTCAAGAGCCACACTAGGAACATGCAAATAGCGGTGTGTGGGATCATGCAAATGGTGGTGTGTTATGCAAATAGTGGTGGGTGGAGCATGGTGGTGCAAGCCTGTAATCCTCAGGAGGCTGAGACAGGAGGATTGCAGGTTCAAAACTCAGTAACTTAGTGAGGCTCTCAGCAACCTAGTGAGACTGTTTCAAAATAAAAAATTAAGTAGGGCTGGGGGCTTGAAGGTAGTAGGCCCCTGAGTTCCATCCCTAATACCACAGGGGGAAAAAAAAAAAGAACCTGCCTGACCCAAAGCAGGCAAGTGATGAACAGTTATTGAGTGACTATGTGCAATTAGCAGTAATAGCAGGACTGTGGGGCCATGTTGGAGCTGCTCCCACAGAGAACCCTTGCAGCAATGTCCCAGGCACCTACCACTGGCCACCACTCCCCACCTGAGGCCAGACCCGACCGGGGCCTCCAAGCCAGACACTGCCCTGCACTGTCTTCTCGTTCAGTGACTCTGGGGAGGCTTTAGAATAAAATACGCTTGCTCCCAGGTGCACACGCAAGCTGGTCGCTGGTCGGGAACACTGGTTCAGCCAGCTGGAGGAAGGGGGCACTGGCTTGGTCAGCAGTGTGGAGTGAGTAGCCACGTTCCTGTGGAGGGCTCTTACTTCTAGCACGAGGTACTGCTCCAGGGCTGGGGCCAGCGCCATCTCTCCCAGCATGCGCTCACACTCCAGGGATATGGCGTCTATTGAGGTCAGGAGTGGGGTCACAATCTCTGGGAACTGTGGGGAAAGGAGGCAGGTTTGTGAGGCCTAGGAACAGGGGTGGGCAGTGCACAGCCACCCCAGCAGCTGGGGGGGGAGGAGGGACCCCACCACCCACACCCATCTCCAGACTGCAGCCCTTGGAATCACGAGGGGGATCCCCACCACAAAGCCCACGTGACTAATGAGCCCGATCACGGGGGTTTCAGGAATCCCCACCCTGCCTTCCAGAAGGCAGGGCATAAGAACGGCCAGTGCTTTCTTTTCTGCCCAAACTGCCTCCCCGAGTCTCCCTGCCCCCAGCACCCCCAGCACCCTCCACAGCCCATCAGCCTGAGGGAGAGCTCTGAAATCCAGACGTGACTGTTCCTGCCTCCCTGTAACCCACCCTGGGGGGGGGGGAGCAAGCAGCACCTTGATGAGCCTGTTCCTGACGCCAGCCACGAGGGCCTTGGTGCTTCGTGGGACTTTGGTGTTGGTCAGCAAGATCTGGAGAGCTGGGAGCCTGCAGGGCGAGGAGGAGGAAGCTGGAGCAGGACAGGGAGCACTCTGGCCTCACCCCACCCTCATGCACAGGAGGAAGTGGAGGCCCAGCGAGGTGGCATGAGACACAGGGGCACACAGCTCCTGTGTGGCCACACTGTCTCTCCCCCCAGCCTTTGGGCAGACAGACATTCCCCTTTGGCTCTTCATTCATTCAGTCAACTTCAACTGGGTACCCCCTACGTGTTAGGCACACATGAGGGAACCCAGCTTGCCCTGGGGACCAGGGACAGAGACGGAGAAGGGAGAAGGTCCTCGAAGCTTTCCCTGGCGTGATGCGTAAGCTGAGAACTGAGGAGGGTGAGAACCACCCAGGGGAAAGTGGAAATCTGCAGCAGGTATCCCCAGCAGGAAGGGGGCGTGGTGGCTCACTGAGGCACTTCCAAGAGGCAAAGGGCATGGCGAGCAGGGCTCAGTCATGGCGGCTGCTTGGGAGATTAGAAAGAAGCAGCAACAGGACCTATGGTAGGTCACACAGGGCTGGGGCGGGGGTGATGCCCAGGCCGGCAAGTGCAGGTATAGTTGAGGGTCCCTTCTCCTAAGTGCTTGGGAGGGACCAGAGGTGTTTGTGTTTCGGATTTGGGGATCTGTGCACAGACTGTACTGGCCTAGTGTCCTAATCAGAAAATCCGAAACCTCAACTACTGTGAAATCTAAACCTTTTTGAGCATCACTTTGGATTTCAGACTTTTGGATTAGGAATTGCTCCATCTGCAGCATTGTTCACGGAGATGGTCGGTGTAGGAGAGAGAGGGGAAGCAGTATTGCCCAGAGCCCTTTCCTGCTCTACCTCGATGGCACCCAGATCAGTGGCCCAGGCACAAAATCAGATATGATTACAGGGAGCCCCTCTCTCCTCAGCTGCCCTGGGGAAGGGGACAGATGTGCCAGGGAGGTTGCAATAAGCCGACTCTCTAGCATGACCCTCCCCGAGGAGCCATGCAATACTTCCTAAAGCCACAATTCCAATTGTCCTTGTGCTGAGTCTTTGGGAACGCGACAGATTCTTTTTTTGTCATCCAATCTGCCTTTCAGAGAGCTGCGGCTGAGGCCGGAGGGTGGAAAATTTGGATGTGTTCTGGCCTGAGACAGCTGGAGGCGCACAGACCCCTTGACACCTTTATTCTCACTCTCTTCACAGTTCAAGATTGTAAAATCCAGCAGGGCTGGAAAAGGCTGCCAGAAACCTGTTTTATCTTACCGCCCATAAGCCCATGAAATTAATATCGATTCTCAGCCTTGGAGGCTTGCTTGTGCACTCTCTCTCTCTCTCTTTTTTAACTTTACAAAAGATGAGCACTCTATTTGGCTTTTTTCTTCCCTTTAAAGACAAGCTGTTGCTCAAAAGGGCAGCATTCTGAGAGGCCAAGTCTTGATCTACTTCACAAACAATGCATTTTTTTTTTATGGAGAAGCACTATGCGTGGATTGGGGAAAGGGCTCCTCTTTAAACCATCCATGGGATTAATGCAGTCTGGGCCTTCCAGCTTCTCCGAGAACCCACCATCTGTTCACTGTGGTGCCCTGAAGCAGGCTGCAAAGGTTGGTGCACTCCGTCCCTGGCCGTTGGGTGTGGGGAGTCTGTGCGTCGCATCCTCATCCTCTCAGACAAGCCCCACAAACGTGCCTACTGCCGGCCCCGCAAAACCTAGCATTCCCACACCCAGCAATCACCACTCAGGGCTCTGGCCTGCAAGAGCTTCTGTGATGTGGGCCTGCCCCTGCCCAGCCTCCTCTCCCTCCTCCCCGTAGACACTCCACACCATGGCCCCGGTCCCTTACCTACTGCTCCACACACTGGCCACTCTGGCCTCAGGGTCTTTGCACTTGGAGATTTTTTTGCCAGAGACCTGTTTCCCCTATGGCTGTGTGACTCACTGATTTTTTTTTTTTTTTTGGTATTGGGGATGGAAACCAGGGGTGCTCTGCCACTGAGGTACATACCTAGCCCTTTTTGTTTTCTTTCGAGACAGGATCTCAAAAGTTGCTGAGGCTGGCCTCCAGTTTCTGACCCTCCTGCCTAAACCTCGCGAGTAGCTGGGATTGCAGGCATGCGCCACTATGCCCAACTCCTCTTTTATTTCATTCAGGTCTCTGCTCTAATATTACCACCCCAGAGACTCCAAGCCACCAATCAGCTCCTACTTCACTCTCTAGCTCCTCACCTGCTGTGTTTCCTGAAGGTACTTGTGACTCTGGACAAACTTCAGTGCACCTTACATGTTGGCCCACAGAAGTGTGAGCCCCATGAAGGCAGAGCTGTTTCGTTCTCTGCGGAGGCCCCAGTGCCCGGCAACACAGGTGTCAATAGTTTTTGTGGAACAGATGAATCAATTTGGTCAGCAGATGGCTAAGCATGCTATGACACTTCTCCTGCTATATAAACAAAGACGTGAAGGCCTCAGGAGAAGTGGCTTACCCGAGGGCACCCGCCCAGCAAGTGGTATAGCCAGGCACAAACCCAGGCCTGTGGGCCCTGGAGCCTCTGCCTATCACAGGACAGACAGCCTGTACCACTCATCTGATGGCCAGGAGACTGTCCACACTAAGCTGATTTTTTTTGGGGGGGGTACTGGGGATTGAACCCAGGGCATTCTACCTCTGAGCTATACGCCCTTTTTAAAAAAATATTTTGAAGCAGAATCTTGCTAAGTTGCTAAGATTGTCCTCAAACCTGTGATCCTCTTGTCTTAGCCCTCCCAAATACTGGGATTACAGGTGTGCATCACCACGCCCAGCTCTGAGCTGCTTTTCTATCTGCAGGGCCTGGCCCGGCACCACCGCCTATGGAAGCTCTACATCTGCAGCTGGGTTTAAGACACCCTTGCTGCCACCTATGGCAACCTCGAACCCTTTGGCCGCCTTCACTCTGATTGTACAGTTGTGACTGCCTCTGCTCCTGAGGGCGGCCCAGGCTGGGGCACCTCTGAGTCATCCGTTCCATCCTTTCCCTGCTCCTGAGGATCCCTCTGCCTGGCAAAGCCAACTGGCCAGGCCCCTGAGCTGCACTGGCAGCGATCCCGGCAGCAGGAAGAGGAGCTCTGTGTCCTTCCCTGGGGAAAGGGACCTTTTGCCCTCCAAGGGACACTGGGCAACATCTGGAGACATTTTTGATGGTCACAGCTGAGTGAGTAGAGCCTAGGGACACTGCTAGACATCCTACAATGCATGCGACAGCCTCGCCACAGAGAACAATCCAGCCCCAAATGCTACCAGTGCCAAGGCTAAGAGTCCCTGATGCGAGGGGCAGGCTCAGCTCCGGAAACATACAGAGCAGGGACAGCAAGACCCCAGGTACAGTGCGTGGCTGTGGCACTCCAGACTGTTGAGCCACTAATGGAGTGACCTGGTGGGCCAGGACCTGCTGCCCATCTGTGAAGAAGACTGCCCCTGAGCACAGAAGGCAAGAGAACACTCTGGGACCCCCCTCCCCAGACACCGGAGGGCCACTGAGGCGGCAAGGTGACCTGGCACAAACACTACCACCCAACTTGGAACAGCCAAAAAAGCCCAGCTTCTGCTTGCCACAGAACTCGCTGCACCTGACATTCCCACTGTGGGTATGAATGGAACAGAGCGCACTGAGATCTACTGTGCACATTTGCAATTCCAGTTAGTGCACAGGGAGGGGCAAACAGACATAAGACAGGCTGAGAGTTGTCAACTGTCCCCTTGCTCTTAGCTCACAAGTAAGATCCAGTCCTGCCTTGCGTGCCTCCGTCACGTCAACCTCACATTGTCCTATAGTGGCTTTCATGTGTCTGTCTGTCCCTCCCAGACTGAGAGCTCTTGGAAACTGTCCGAGATTCATCTCTGTATCCCCAGACCCCAGGATGCGTCATCAGAAGAATAGGAAGATATCAATTCTTGTTTACTAAATGAGCAGACGGGTGAGTGAACAGATGAACGAGCAGCCATGGGGTCGTCCTGCTGTTTCTGGAAGGTGGGTAGGATAGTGTGCGTGACTTTCCCCTCCAATCTCCAGCAATTTAAAAGCCAAAGGGTAAGGGCAGAGAGCAACAGCCCGGCCTTCCTCACTGTACCTGGGGCCTCACAGTGGTCAGTAGACTGTGAGGGCTGAGCCAGGGGATGGAACCAGGGGCCTGCCCCACGTGTGACTTCACAAACAATCACCCTTCCCCTTTATGTGTACATGCCACTGTGCTGGGGTGCACTGCTCTGCCTTAGAATTACCTCTTTAAGGATGAAATCTTCCCTTGCTGGTATCGGAGTGCTCCTCCTAAAGAGAGATAGGAGATCAGAGCTGTAGGAAAAGCTATGCTATGGCAGGGGTGTGTGTCAGTTTGTCCCCACTGGGAACAGGCTAAGCAATATAACCAATCATGTCTGCTTCAGCTAAACAGGGCAGGTGGGCGACAAGGCACTCAGAGCAAGGCCAGGAGGATGGTTCCAGCCCGGCTCTCGGGTCCCTCCCCTCCCTGCAGGCAGCCAGCTTCACTCCGCCAGGCCACGCAGCCTTGGCGTCTAGGCCTGGTGATGAGCGAGCGTCCCCAGCAGAGGGGAGGCCACTTGTGTAGTCTGCAAACTCCATGGCAACAGCCCTGCAGCTGGAACATGCAGGCTCCCCTGGAGAGTCTGCCTCCCCTCACCCAGGCTGTGTACCCCCAGATCCACCCCAGGGATTTGGGGGTGCAAGCAGAGCCCCAAATTTTCTCCCATTTCCCCCAAGACAGGAAAACACTCTTCCTCAGAATCCATGGATTCTACTTATTCCAAGCCAACAGAGCCAGGTACCTATACACAGAAGACTTTAAAATAAATGAAAAGGAAGAAAATGAACCTGAGGCAGCACCTACCCCAAGTGCTGACAGCGTTGTCCACTCCAGAGGGATTCCCATGGATCACTCTCTCCCCCTGGAATGCCCACTTGTTAATTAATTCCAAATCCTCCTTGGACCACCTGCAGACACAGAGACACGCCTTACCAGGGTGGTGGCCTGGGCAACATCTGGGGTGGCCTTGGGTGCAGAGAGCAGGAGCTGTGGCCAGTGCACAGCAGGCACGGGCGCTTGGACCCGTGGACTCAGAAGAGCAAAACGGTACTGACCCTGCCTTCCCTTCTCTCTGAAGCCTGCCTGTGCAGGAGGGAAGCCCGGGCTCTGGGTCTCTCTACTGTGCCTCTCACTAGCTGAGTGACTGCTTGCTTGCCTCAGCTGTACAATGAACTCTAGCCTCCTTGGAGGCGAGGGCCTGTGTGGCGGAGGCGGGCAAAGTGCCTCGTGCGGTGTCCACGTGCAGTAGGTGGTCATCCTCTGCACTCACGAGCTGGCCCGCCTTTCGGAAGAGCGTGCAGAGGCGGGACTACTTCCCAAGGTCCTGCAGGCAGGCCTAATGCACCATCACCGTGAATTCGAATTTCAGGTATCCAAGAGGCCCCTGAAGGACCTTGTTGGCACCAGCCATCTCCGAATCTCATCAGCTTCTGTGAGCAGACCCCAAACACACAAGTGGGACCAGGTAAAACAAGCAGACCTGCTCCCCCAGTCTTCCCCCGGTTCCACTTCCTTTCTGTGGCTCCCCTTCCCCACTGGACAGCAGCAGCCGAGGGTGGTTTTGCAGCCTCTGCAGATGACATGGCTCAGTGGCAGAGCTGTGGATTATGCAGTGAGCAGATCTGCATCCCATCCTGCTGCTGATTCCCAGGCGTCCTTCGGCAGCGGCTTCACCTCACCCCCTCTTTCCTCATCTGTGAGATGACAGGGATGGCAGTGCCTTCCCATAGAGGACGCCGCCATGGGAAGAACACACGGGGCCAGGGTACAGTGCCCAGGAGACAATCTGTGCCCCCAAAACAGGCCACCAGGGATCACAGCTCCTGGATGCACTCAGAACCCTGTTCAAGGGATGCGGGTGTGGCTCAGTGGTGATGTACTTACCTAGCACATGCAAAGGCCTGAGTTCAATCCCCAGCACAGGAAAAAAAAAATTTGTTTGACCACTTATTTGCTGTGGAGCCTTGGGCAAGTCTACTACCCTCTCTGAGTCTCTTTCATTGAACTTCCACTTACACAATAGTTGCAGAACTATGACTAACCATGAATTAATGCCAGTTAATACTGTTGAGTACCAAGTGCCAGGCACTATGCTAATCATTTTCTCAAATGAACGAGCTCCTGTTATCCTCACAATAACCCTACAGGGAAGGTATCATTATTATCCCTTCCTATGGAAGGGGAAACTGAGGCTCAGATGTGTCAAATGGTGTCCCCAAGATTACTCACTGTTACCTCAGAACCATGTGTGCTGACTTGGAGCCCAAGCTCTGACACTTTTTTTTTTGTGGTACCAGGGGTATTCTACCTCTGAGCTACACTCCCAGCCCTTTTTATTTTTTATTTTGAAATAGGGCCTCACTAAGTTGCTGAGGGTTTTGCTAAATTGCTGAGGCTGGCTTCAAACCTGTGATCCTCCTGTCTCAGCCTCCCAAGTACTGGCATGCACTACCACTCCTGGCTTCTGAAACTTCTTAAACTTCATAGTGCTGATGAGATTCACTTACTTGTCCTTTGGTTTTTATTGAGCAACTGCTATATGCCTGTGGCTAAGTTCACAGTAAGGAGCAACACACATGGCTCCTGACTTCCTGGAGCCTGGCATGTGATGGCAAGAGTGGAGGTCAGTAAGCAATCAATATTTAGGTGCAAACAGATTAGTCACACTGCAACGTCTAACCCACAGTGGGTGCTTAGGTAAGTACAATGGAGTGCGCCTCGTGCTGAGTAGGGAGGAAGGCTGGGGAGGAAGGAGAGCTGGCCAGGCCACATGCCGGGGAGAGCTCTGAAGCTGGAAGGACCAGCCTGGGCAACGCCTGGAACTGGACCAGAGCTGACTCTGTCCAGGAACCAAAAGGCAGCAGCGTGCCTGGAAAGAAGCGAGCCATTGAGGGGCGAAGGAACCTGGGCAGCTGACCTCACCCAGGGCCCTCGACGTGAGGTTCCTTTCTCCTCTGTGCAGGTCTGTCCTGGGGCTCCAACTCAAGTCTGCAGAGGGGTCTGGACCCCAGTTCCTTCTGACTGGGCAGTGCCAGCGGGGTGGGCCTGTTCTTCCCTCGGGTTCTGAGGAGGAATTACTGGGTGTTCAGAGGAGGCTGAAAACTGGTCAGAAGCAGCATGCCAAAGACTACACGCATGCACATGTGTGTGCACACACACAGAGCCACCCTCTGCCTTTCAAAAATCAGAGCTGGTATGTTGGCCGGTGTGTGGGTGTGTTCAGGGGATCCAGGACAACCAGGCCTTCACTGACCTGGTTATGATCAGCAACTGGCCCACCTATGAGTGGCTCTGTCCAACCCTCTCTCTCGAGTTACCATCTTATCCCAGGATCACCAAATGTAAAGCCAAAGAGCCCCACAAGCATCATTGGGCCCAGCCCCTAATTTCCAGAGGAGGAGATGGAGCTGGAGAGAGAAGGGGTTGCCCAAGGCTATGCAGCAAGTTAACAGGCAAAGCTACCAAAACCTTGAAAAAGGCGGCCTGCCGCCACTCACAGGCATGCTCACTCACTGACTGCTGGACCCCTCCTCTGAGTCACAGCGGCCTCCGCACACACAGGGCCATGCAGAGTGGCCCCGGGGAGCTGACAAGCCACTGTGGCCTGTGATCAAAACAACCTTGGGGCTCAGGCTGCATTCAACTGTATCTCAACCTAGGCATCCCAGGAAAGGAAGGACTGGATGTGACAGGACTAATAGGCGCCCAACAGGGCTGAGGGAAACAGAAAATCACATTTTCAAGCCAGAGAAGGAACGCACTGTGTTCCTGGGCTCTTGCTCTGCTCTGTGGCCTGCTGGGGCCTGCGCATGTGGAGTGGGGCTTGGGTGGTAACGTACAGCTCTGTCCATCCTGGCACCCAGTGCCACCTGGGAAGCCCTCCCTTCTGCTGGCCCGACTGGGAAAGCAACATGACCAGCAGTCTACTTGGAACAGATGGCTCCACACAACTGGCACTGTAATCACCCCCATTGGGTAGAGTCTCCATTAATGCACCAGGCTCAGGACCAGCTGCATGGCCTCTGCACTTGGGTGGTTTCTCAAGGAGTATCTGCAAATGATAGCAAAGGTCTGCTCCATCAGGAAGGACACAGGGGGACACCTCCTCCAGGAGGATGAGGTTGGGGCCTGAAGGAGAGACACCTGCTCTAACAGACACACTTCCTTCTGCTGATTTCTTAGCACACTGTGCTTTTTTCCCCCACAACTGTCTGGCTGGATCTCCCAAAAATCTCCTAGCATTCTCATTACCACACAGAGGAAGACAGGGAGCGCCCGGGGTGCAGTGACCAGGCCCAGGTCCCACGGAGAGTCAGTGCAGGAGTGGAAGGACTCATCTAACTGGCTGCTATCTACAACCAGTCTTGAGTTCTTTCTACCACATGCCATGGGCCCTTGAACCTCAAAGAGCCAGGAAAGGGGTGGGGGTGGGGCACAGAAACAGTTTAGCACAGAACCGAGGAGTCCAAACACGGGGTTCAAATCCTACCCTGCCTTGCATGCTCCGTGGCCTGGGGCAGCCACTGGCCTCTCTGGGTCTCAGCTTCCTTACCTGTACAATAGCCACCATGACACCTCTCTTCTCGCAGGGTGATGAGGCCCCAGCGAGAGACTCCATGTCCAGATCCTGGCATACAGAAAGGATGGGGGCCAGCGCGAGGCCCAGGATTACCTGCTGACTTGAGCCCCGTCCTTCAGCGGGTTCGGGATCTCCTCACATGCGGTCAGGAGGGCAGCAGACAGACACACCGAGTAGGCGGCGCTGGAGCCCAACCCCGCCCCAGTGGGCAGCTCCGACCACACCACGATGTCCAGGCTTGGCAGGGCCCTGGAACACAGCAGGGTGCAAAGCGTGACTCTCAAAGGGCAGTGAGGTGCCGGCACTGAACCTCAGCTGGGGACTGGGGCTGGTGGACACTGGCAGGGCCTGACTCCAAGTGCCTGGCCCGTATTTCTGAAGTCCAGGAGATTTCCTGATCGCAAAGCTATCCCTATTGGGTGGCAGGAGCTTATCGTGAATCAAGCAGCTAGGAAACAGGTACTAGGTTCACTTAAATCACAAAAGAATTCAACCAGAGCTCTTCCCAAAGGTGCCTCCCATGCACACTAGGCCTCCATGACCCTGCACTTAGCACGGGCTGGGCCTCAGCCTGGGATGGCCCTGCAGCTCTTGATCCCCAGAGAGACCCCTCCCTGTCTTTCAAGACCTTATCCGATGTCCCCTCCACTGTGACCTTTCTTGACGCCCCAGAGGAGCCACTCCTGCTTGCCCTGGAGGACCGGAGCATGTGACACCCCCACTGCCTTCTCGCAGTATGCCTGAGGGTGTGCTCATGGGGGAGGCTTCTCCCCCCCCCCCCGCACAGTGTTCCCCAATGCGTGAGACCCAGGTCTGCTTTGGGTCAGGAGAAAGTTGGGATTCACAGTATCTTCCATGTGCTTCCCCTAAGTGCAGCCTGGCCAACTTCATGTTTGGTAGTTTCCACTACGTACTTTTCACATTTCTTTTTCTTTTTTTTTTGGTAATGGAGGTTGAACAAGAGGCATTCTACTTCTGAGCTACATCCCTAACCCTATTTTATTTTTTTTTAAAAGGGTCTCACTAGGTTGCTAAGGCTGGCATTGAACCTGTGATCCTCCTGTCTCAGCCTCCCAAGTACTGGGACTACAGGCATATGCCCCCACGTCCCCATTCTGAATATAAAAATTAAAATACCAGCTGGGCATAGTGGTGCATACCTGTAATCTCAGTACTGGGGAGGTTGGGACAGGAGGACTGCAGGTTCAAGACCAGCTTCAGCAACTTAGCAAGGTCTCTCAGCAACTTAGAGAGACCTTGTTTCAAAATAAAAAATGGGGCCAGGCATGGTGGCGCCCGCTTGTAATCCCAGTACTTGGGAGGCTGAGACCGGAGGATCCAAGTTTGCAGCCAGCCTCAGCTACTCAGTGAGACCCTCCGCAACTTAGTGAGACCCTGTTTCAAAATAAAGAATAAAAAAAAATAGGGCTGGGGGTGTAGCTCGGAGGTAGAATGCCCTGGGTTCAATCCCTAGTACCACACACACAAAAAAATAGGCATGGGGTGTAGCTCAGTGGTGGAATGCCCCTGGGTTCATCTTCCAATACCAAAAAACAAAACAAAACAAAACAATTAGAATACTGAATGTGCCTTTTCAAAGTACACATGCCCACCCTACCCAGATTGGGGGATTCTGAAATGCCCTCCACCTGTTGAAGGGGACACGCCCCTTCCAAGTTGAAAATCCCTGCACTCCACAGCAAGTGCTGGCCATTGACAAATGTGTCCTCATCACAGAGCCTGGCCGCTGGGCCATTGTCTGGTGCCCTGTACAAAAAGTACTGTGCATCCACTATGTGCCAGTCATGGGCTAGGCCCGCTTTACATATATTTCTTTTTGCGGTACCAGGGATTGAACCCAGGGGCATTCTACCTCTAAGCTACACCCCCAGCCCTATTTTTTATTCTTTATTTTGAAACGGGGTCTCGCTAAGTTGCGGAGGGCCTTACTAAGTAGCTGAGGCTGGCTGCGAACCCGGATCCTCCGGTCTCAGCCTCCCAAGTACTGGGATTACAAGCGTGCGCCACCACGCCCAGCTCCACTTTACATGTATTTCTAATCTCCCCTATTGTTTTGTATGGAAATTGCCAATGATGGTAAAAGCTAACATCAAGTTGAGTGCCAGTGCCAAACACTTTAGATAAATTTTATTATTTTTTATTTTTATTTTTGTGGTACTGGAGATTGAACCCAGGGGCATTCTACCTCCAAGCTACACCCCCAGCCCTATTTTTTTTAAACAGGGTCTCACTAGGTTGATGAGAGTCTCACTACTTGCTGAGGCTGTCCTCAAACCTGTGATCCTCCTGTCTCAGCCTCCCACATACTGGGATTACAGGTGTGCGCTACCACACCCGGCTCATTTTAGATAAATTAAACTTCACAACAACCCTATGAGGTTGGTATTACTGACACACTCATTTTACAGATGAGGCAGCTGAGGCTCAGAGAGGGCAAATGCCTCAAACCAGGCAGCAAGTAGCATAGCTGGGGTGTGACCCTCTGGAGCATGTGCTCCAGTGCCATGCAGCACTGCCTCAGCAGGGCCCACCCTCTGGAATCGGGCTAGAGCACAAGGTGAAGGGGACATGGGCTTCGCTCTGCTGGCCATTTCCCTGCAGCACCGAGGTGTGGAATGAAGGCACCTAACAGCCACACCTCGGGAGAGGCCACGCCGTGAATCTGAGGCTGGTATCTGCTTTAGTTCTGCTAGACCGAGAGGGCAGAAGAGGAAGGTGGCATTAGCACAGGAGTGTCAGAGCGAACCGGATTAGCTTCCCAGCTCTGCCACTTTCTGACCAGCGAAGGCCCTACATGACTTTATTTCTCTGCCTCAGCCTCCCCAGGTGTGAAGGGAGACAGTGCTGCTCTCCTAGGGCTGTGGTGAATGTCATGAGCATGCCATCTCTACCATGGCAGCTAGCAGGGTGCCAGGCACACAGGAAGCTGACGGCTGCTGTTACCAGACACCTAGGAGAGGCACATGCATGCTCCAGCTACAACATGGCTGAAAATCCTCCTGCTTCCCGTGGGAGGCTAAAGCAAGACTCTCGCAGACCACACAAGCATTCATGCACATACCTGCGCTTCCGACAGATGGCCAGGTATAAGTACAGGAAGGCCAGCATGGCCAGGCACTCAGTAACAGCACAGTTCTTGGGGATACCTGCCACCTCCTTCAGTTTCTCCATTTGCTCTGGGGTGGGCACTGTGGTGTCACCTTGCTCTGTTGCATGGGCAAACAAGCAAACATGGGGGTGAGAGGTTCTGGATGCTGTCATGAACAAAAGAATACAAAGAAGCTGCCGGGCGTGGTGGCGCACACCTATAATCCCAGTACTTGGGAAGCTGACACAGGAGGATCGCAGGTTCGAGAACAGCCTCAGCAACTTAGTGAGGCCCTCAGCAACCGAGACCCTGTTTCAAAACACACACACACACACACACACACACACACACACACGCATACACACACACACACACACACACACACACACACACACACACAGAAGCTGAGCAGTCACTGCAATCAGAATGAGGGTGGACTGAACTACTTACGGTCCAAGCACCACAGCTGCATCTACCTGTTGACGTTGAGCTTGGGAAGTGGGCAGACTTGGGGATGAATCCCAGATGTGCCACTCACTGGCTGTGTGGCCTTGAGCAGGTGACTTACCCTGAATCTGTTTCCCTCCTTAGTAAAATAGGGATGACAACAGTACCTCTTAGCAGGGTTTCATGAAGATAAAGTGAAGTGAGGTAGTAAAATACTTTGCACAGTTCCTAGCACAGAGTAAGTGCTTAATTAGTAGTTTAAACATGTGTGTGTGCAGGAGAGTGAGTGCTAGCTCAGTCACTCAAAGGCTTGGGTTTCACCTCCATTGCACACAACCAAAATCAAAGGCAGTATTAAGTTATTCTCCAGATATTTCCCTCTCCCAAAAGAGAATTAGGGAAAATAGAAACTCAAATACAAACAGAAAATATGACCTGGGCTCCATGGAACATGCCTGTAATCCCAGTACTTGGGAGGCTAAGATGGGAGGATGGCAAGTTTGAGGCTAGCCTCAGCAACTTAGCAAGACCCTGTTTCAAAATATAAAAAATAAGAATGGCTGGGGTTGTAGTTCAGAGGTAGAATGCCCCTGGGCTCAATTCCCAGTACCAAAACAAAACAAATAAAAAAAACCAAACAGTGAATATGAAGTGTTGCTTGGGCTAGAGGGAAAGGTGAGTTAGCAGGTTTCCCCAGTGACACAGGGGAGCCTGAATGACTTTCCTCTGTGACGCTGCGGAGGCCCAGCAAGTCTGACCAGCTCACCTCTACCAATCACTCCCTGAGCCTCAGGTAAGGTTCTAAAGTGAACGTGAAACGGAGTTGGGTGTGCCTGTGTTAGGAAACTTCAGGGCATCCGTGAAGTGTTAATAAATAGGGGTCAAATGTATTAATGATATGCTCGACGGCCAAGCCAGAGGCGTGTGGAGCTCTGAAGTGGAAATGCAGTGGGCTTTGGAGTTCAGAAAGACCTGAGTCTGAATCCTTTGTTTTTCTGATATGTGGGTGGCCCAAGCTGCCTCTGCTTCTGATAGATGAGCCACCAGGCCTCTGAACCTGAATTTCCACATTCATAAAATGGGCACGAGTAACATCACCAACTTCCAGGGAAGGCTGAAGCATTCTAAGAGAACTAATATACATGACCACACTTCAGTGCCTGGCACACATAAATGCCCAATGACTGTTCACTGTGGTTATTGCTTTAGAAGGAAGCAAAAGACATCAAAAGAAAGATGGAAGGGCCTTGTCACCTAGTAGACATGTCTACAAAAGGCTCAACCTGTTTTTGACTCCTCTGTGAAGTGGGTGAACCGGCCCTTATCTGTGCACTGCACTCAGCAGTAGGCCCTGTGCTCAACTCTGGTCCTGCTGGAACCTCACGGCAATCCTTGGTCAGGCAACACAACCCTGCTCACTGGGGTCACAGGTGAAGTGACCAGCCCGGGCCCCCCAGGAGGCCAGTGTGGTCTAAGATGGGTGCCACCACACCGGGCTGCTGCCATCTCCTGCTATAGACTTACAAAAGCATAGCAGGTTCTCAGGCAACATTTCTGGCCTGGCTGGATGGCCCTGGATGCCACAGAGAGCAAGTCCCAGGTGCTCCACCTGAACACTTTCTGGGGCCTGTTCCAAAGCAGTGGCGCTTAACTAAGCGTGTCCCTGGAATCACTGGGGGCCCCTTCAACATACATATACTCAGCCCCTACCACCACTACCAGTGGGAGAGGGGCAGGGCCAGGAGGCCATCTGTGTTGTAGAAACAACAACGGAAACATCCCCAGATGATTCAAGGCATGACAGGATAAAAATGGTTCCTCTAAAATGAGGACAGCCAGGTGTGGTGGCACACGCTTGTAATCCCAACACTTGGGAGGCTGAGACAGGAGATCTGCAGGTTTGAGACCAGCCTCAGCAACTTAGTGAGGCTCTCTGCAACTTAGTGAGACCCTTTTTCAAAACAAAAAATAAAATAGGGCTGGAGGTGTAGCTCAGAGGTAGATTGCCCCTGGGTTCAATCCCCAGTGCCACAAAAAATAAATGAATAAGTAAATAAATAAATGAATAAAATAAAATGAAGACAGCTGAATGACTTCCTTCCTTCCCTCCCTTCCTCCCTCCCTCTTTCCTGGTGGTACTGGGGATCAAACCCACTGCTTGACCCCGAGCTACACTGCAGCCACAGAGCTTCAATTCTTACTCCATCTCTGATGGGAGTGGCTGCAGCGAAAGAAGGTGTAGTTTGGAAGAAACCTCAAGGATTCTCATCTGTCCCAGGCTTACTGAGGAACCCCACTGCCAACAACAGGGAACAGCCCCAGCTCTGGGGGAGGCAGTGGCTCTGCTGACTGAGGAAAGCTGGCCTGCTTATGCATGGATACAACCTTCCCCATGCTGCCACAGCAGACATGGGCCTTTATTTACTGGCATGGAAAGGCAGTCCTGGTACACTGAAGGAAAGTACCCACACATTTCTGAAAGCCTGATGTACCCTTACCCAATTTTAGTTAAAAAACATCTTCCGATCTTAAATCAATCTAGCCATCTACAGGAAATAAGTTAGGGTCATTATTGGGGAAGAGGGAAGTAATAATAGGTGATTTTGTTTTTGTCAAAATATCCTAGTATCAACTCTATTTTCCAGGAGTAAGAATAAGTTACTTTGGTTTGTAGTATGTGTGTGTACATGTGTGTATATGTATGCATATATATATATATACATGTATATATTTTATATATGTATATATGACATATATAATGTTTTACATATATACATATTTACTTATTTTGGTGCTGGGGCTTGAACCCAAGGCCTCATGCATGCTAAATACACACTCTACCCCTGAGCTACACCCCCAGCCCTTTTTATTATTTTTTATTTTGAAACAGGGTCTCACTAAGTTACCATGTGTTGGCCTCAAATCTGTGATCCTCCTGTCTCAGCCTCACAAGTACTGCGATTACAGGCATGTGTTGCCACACCTGACTCCCCCAATCCCTCCAGCCCTATTTTTAATAATTTTTAATTACACAAAATGTCAATGCATTCATTTTTCTTGTTAAAAGTAACAACATTAGAAAAGGTAAGGCTCTCTCTGTCCACTCCCCAGCCCCAAGACCCTCCCAGAGGAACTAATCACCATTGTCAGTTCGATGTCTATTCCTTTAGACTGTTTTCTATTTTTTTTTTTTTTTGCAGTACTGGGGCTTAAACCCAGGACATCACACAGTCTAGTCAAGCACTCTACCACTGAGCTACATCACCAGCCCTTTTTAATTTTATTTTGAGACAGGGTTGCCCAGGAAGGCCTTGAATTAGCTATCCTCCTGCCTCAGCCTCTGAATAGCTGGGATTACAGGTATGTGTCACTGTGCCTGGCTGTTTTCTATACAGTTACCTTAACACACCAATTAATACTTACGTATGCACACATGCTGTTTTACATTTTGTGCTTTTTCACTTAACAGTAGGCCTTGATAATATGTCCACAACAGCCCACAGATATCTACTGCAGTTTTATACTTTCAAAATAAGTGAAGCTGATTTTATGGGGTCAGGATAGAAGATAGCCCTGGAACCGCTGGCTTTTGCTCCCTTGGGGACAGCCTGGAATAACTACTTGGGTGCCCTCATTCCCCATCACCCCAGGGCCCAGGTTCTTATCATATCTGGTTCTCCCCCTTGCACTTACCCAGAAAGCTTGTGTCCAGAAGCTGAAGCCTGGCCACATCCCAGTCCCGCTTGATACCAATATTTGGTAAGTTAAGCCTCACTTTCCCATTGCTGTGAGGCTGAAGCCGGAGGAAAGTTCTCAAGTTCAAGGCCACTGCCAGTGCTACCTGTGGAATAAAGGGCAAAAGCCTGAGGGTGAGTGGCAAGCAGGCAAATACTGGCACACAGGTCACACCCATCCATTCCCTTGGTAGACACTGCTGATCAACCTTGGCACACTGTCCCACTGAGCTTGGGCACAGCCACCACCACTCAATTAGGAGGAACTATCGACTTCTATTTGCCGTTCCCATGGGAAACTTCAGAGGTTCTCAACACCAAGGAATCACTTCCACATAATCACTACGTTTTCAAAGAGAAATACAAGTTAAGAACATAAAGAATGGCACTTGGAGCAAAGGAGTGGAAAAGCAGGAGCTTTAGGTTCAGCCAGACTTGGGTTCACTCCTAGTTCCACCAAGCTGTTGGGAGCTTGCTCAAGTTACCAATTCTCTAAGCCTCAGCTTCCACATCCGTGAAATAGGATAACAAATGGATATATCTCCAGGGGGTAGTTGTAAGGCTGAAGTGAGATAATGCATTGCTACCAAGCCTTTGCTGGATCACCTTTCCAACTTCTAAACATGGAAGCGTCCCAGAGCTCAGTCCTCAAACCTCTTTTCCTCTCTACCAAAGCTCACTTACATGATTTCACTCTACTTGTAGAACTTTAGATATCTTTTTGCTATCTTACTGAGTGAGGTTAGGCAAGTTCTTCAGAGGGCATGAGATCTATCTTTTCCTTGCCTGGCTGGGGAGAAATGGGCCTCCTCTCTGATCTGCTCCCACTTCACCTTCTTGCAGTATGAGTGTCTGGAAGAAGTACCCAATCCCTAAAGCTCTGGGGGCTTTTTACCTTGCCATGGACCACGGCATGTTCTCCATGAAGGATGACTTTCCCCGGAGCAGACACCAGCAGGACTTCTGACATGGCTCTTGGGAATCCTGAAAGAGAAAGCCAGAGAGAAGAATGAAGGTCCCTAAATGATAGAATAGCAGGAAGAGATCTTAGAGAAAGCCCAGTTCAAGCTCATCATTATAATTGAAAAAAATAAAGAAATTAAACTAAAAAGGCAGCTGCCATCTAGCACTTGCTATATACCTAAAAGGCAGTGCAGTATTGCAGTCAACTGGACAAATGAGAAAGACGTAGGTTGAGATCCCAGCTCTTCCACTCCCCAGTGATGTCATCTTAGCTAACTCACGTATATGGCTATGAACCTTGGATTACTCATGCATTATATAAGACAATAATGGAACCTACTTTGATGTACTGTTGGGAAGTTAAATTAATGCAAAGGAAATATTTAGCAGTGTCTGGCACACTGTAATCACCGGATTATTGATAGATATTGGCTCTTCCTTGGTTTCAGCTTTCCTTATTACTACTATTTATTGTGTACTGGGGATTGAACCCAGGGGCATTCTACCTCCAAGCTACACCCCCAGCTGTCACATTTTAATTTTAAATGTGAGTTTTTGGGGGCTGGGGATGTATTTCAATGGTATAGCATTTGCCTAGCATGCTCAGGGGCCTAGGTTTGATCCCTGGCACTGCAAAGAAATTAAAAATTTAAATGAAAATGTCAGTTTTAAAACCCTGTTTTGTAAATTCTTCATTCTTTATTTTTTTAAAATTTTGAAACAGGGTCTCAGTAAGTTGCTGAGTCTGGCCTCGAATTTGTGATCCTCCTGTTTTAGCCTCTCAAGTACTGGGTTACAGGCATGTACCACCACACCAGCTTTACTATTACTATTGAAGGCAGAAATTTACAAGAGGGCTGGTGGTGCTGCTTACTATTAGCAACATGCAAGGCCCTATGTTTGATACTCAGGAGGAGAGAGAAGAGAGAGAAGAGAGAGAGAGAGAGAGAGAGAGAGAGAGATTTACATGAAATCATGGACGAGAAAGAACCCTTTCGTGGACACTGAGGCTGTTTCCAATGTGCCACAATTATAAATAAGGCTGCACAAAGCACCTGTCACGCCCCGTTTTGCACACTTAAGTGAGAATTTCTACAAGATAGAGTCCTGGAATGCTGAGTCTACTCAGTAGCATGCTGAGTCTACAGATGTGTGCATTTTACATTTTTACAAATAATGCAAAATTACCCTCTGTTTAAGGGTTTATGTGAACTATCTTATACGAAGACCTCTATCGCACTAAGTACTACAGTGATCGGGTTTCTTATAAAGGGAACTGTCAGACTTGAGGCCGCCGACCCCTCGGGACGAACTCTCAGAGTTGGGGAAACAGCCAGAAAATCTGGGAGTCTATAGCCCTGTGTCGTCCTAGGTCTCACTTCGCGCCACCGAGCCCCGCGACCCCATCCTCTCACCTGCCATGGCCTCCGCCCCTTTGCGCTGAAGCCTGAACTGCTCCAGGACCGCATCATCCCCGAGTGCCTGTGCCCCACGGGAGGCGGACTCTATCTCAGGTCCAGCCAATCAGAGCGCGCGGCCCAGGCGCGCTCTGATTGGCTTAAGCATTGGCCAATAGATATCGCAGCCAGACCGACAGGGGGTTTTCCCTCCTTCCCCTTACGTAAGCCAATGGAAAACAAGTTCCTGGGAGTGTCCCGCCCTGGTACGAGAGCCACGGACCAATGGAAAGAGGCGGCTGATTGGTGGCGTGCCTGGCTGTGGGTGGAGTCACCCCGGGACCTGGATGGCAGCTTGGAAGGGCCAGCCAGCCCCTGACCAGCGGCTACGCGCATGGCCGTGTGGGGCCTGGGAGGCCGGCGCGGCCTGCTCTGGCACCTCGGTGCCCGCAGCCTGCTGTGTCCCCGTTTCCAGAGCCGCGGCCCTCAAGGCGTGGAAGACGGGGACAGGTGAGTGTCTGGCTGGGAAGCTAACTGGAACACCTGCCGTGAATCGTGGTATTGTACCCAGAGGTACCATCACACTGGTCGCGTCCCCTCTGTCCTGACGTAACTGTGGGCAACGTGGAAGCCAGAGACCAGAATTTCTTTGCATAAATCCGGTTCTTATCAGTCAGGGCAGGGTATGTCCCATGTTGACCAGGACAGCCCTCAATTTGGATGTTGACCTTCCTCCAAAGCAGTTTATACTCCAAACGCAGACACACCAACACTATCTGAAAAAATCATCTTATACTTGGAAATTTGCACCCCACCACCACCACCCAGACCTCAGAACTTATAGAGTATCATGAATTAATAATGGATTAATATATTTCATAGATCCAGTAATTCAACTTTTGAATAACCTTGTCACATTTTAATTTTAAATGTGAGGTTTTGGGGGCTTGGATGTAAATCAATGATACAGCATTTGCCTAGCATGCACGGGGGCCTAGGTTTGATCCCTAGCACTGCAAAGAAATTAAAAATTTAAAAAAGTGAAAATGCCAGTTTTAAAACCCCATTTTGGCAATTCTTCATTCTTTATTTTTGAGTATACTTGAAGCCTTGTAGGATGCAAGTGTCCCAGTTTTTTTTCCCCCCTCCATGAGACTCTGACTTGGTATAAAGGGTAAGAATTTTGGTAGGGTAGAGGCAAGAATTTGAGGAGGATAGAAGGTGACAGTTTAGGGCAGGTAGAGGATACAGGTTGGGCTCTGGAGTAGTACAGTCTTGGGCATAAGTTCCAAGCCCTGCCTCTTTCTCCCTAGGAAAATATGTCTCACTCTGTGAGCTACAATTTCCTAAGCAGTAAAATGAAGATAATAGGTAGTGCCTACTTTGGAGGCTATGGGAAGATTTCAGGGATAATTCCAGGAGATAATGACTATAATCCACTATGAAAAGTGATTAACAATTCTTTCAGCAAATATTTATTGAGCATGTACTCTGAGCAGCATTACGTCAGCTACTCTGCCTAGAGGAAGTGGGCAAGACACAGAGCTTACCCACAAAGGGCATGCAAGTAGAAGGGATGGAGAAAGATGTCAACAAGAGATTACCATCCAGGAAGTGGGGGGTAAGTGCTACTGCTGAGGTTGCAAGCAGCAAGCTGGGACCTGATGACAGAGGTGTCCCTCTATGTAAGCCATCCCCACCCACCACCTCTCCATGTCTGTTTCTCATTAGGCAACAGCCTTTCTTGAAGACACCCAAGATCCCCAAGATTTACACCAAAACAGGAGACAAAGGTAGGGTGGGGACACGTGAAAAAATGCAATGAAGACATATGGCAGACACCATTTTAAAGTTCTTCCAACTTCTTTGTAGCTATTAAAAAGTATGTGATGAGCCAGGCATGGTGGCATACTCCTGTAATCCCAGTATTTTAGGGACCAAGACAGGAGGATCGAAGGTTCCAGGACAGCCTCAGCAATGTAGTAAGACTAGCCATGTACTAACCATCCTGCTAAAGAACTAAATGTAGCAAGGCCCTTAGCAACTTAGTGAAGCCCTCAACAACCTAATGAGACTTTGTTTTTCGTTTCCAAATTTAAAAAACTTATAAGAAGGGCTGGTGTGTAGCTTGGAAGTAGAAAGCCTCTGGGTTCAATCCCTAGTGTGTGTGTGTGTGTGTGTGTGTGTGTGTGTGTGTGTCTGTCTGTCTGTCTGTCTCTCTCTCTCTCTCACACACACACACACACACACACACACACAGTATGTAACAGATATGAATAACATCACAAAAATGTGATATGAAATAAAAAATGCCCATTATGTTAAGTGATAACAACAAATTGCAGGATAGGGGGCATAGGTCAGTGGTAGAGTGCTTGCCTAGCATGTTTGAGGCCCAGTATCTGATCCCCAGCACCACAAACAAGCAAAAACCCCCAAAACAAGTTGCAGAACAATCCAAATATTCTGGATCCATTGTATAAGAAGTGTGTGTATATATGTGTGTTTAGATAAGTCCAGAGGGCCACACCTTGCACTGTTACCCAGGAAAGAGATTGCATTGTGGGAGAGGGAAAGGAACAAAAGTTTGCATACTTTTATTCTTTTTTTTTTTGTGTGTGTGGTACTGGGGATTGAACCCAGGGGCATTCTACCTCTGAGGTACACCCCCAGCCCTAGTTTTTTATTCTTTATTTTGAAACAGGGTCTCGTTAAGTTGTGGAGGGCTTAAGTAGCTGAGGCTGGTTCCAAACTATGATCCTCCTGTCTCAGCCTCCCAAGTACTGGGATTACAAGTGTACACCACCATGCCCAGCTGCATACTTTTATTCTATTTGTTATTTTTATAATGACCATGTATTACTTTGCTAATTTAAAAAATACCAGAACAGCCGGGCGTGGTGGCGCATGCTTGTAATCCCAGTACTTTGGGAGGCGGAGACCGGAGGATCCGGGTTCGCGGCCAGCCTCAGATCTCACTTACTCTCTCCCTGTCTCTCTCTCTCTCTCTCTCTCTCTCTCTCTTTCCTTAGTGAGGCCCTCCGCAACTTCGTGAGACCTGGTTTCAAAATAAAGCATAAAAAATAGGGCCAGGGGCGTAGCGCGGAGGTAGAACGCCCCTGCGTTCAATCCCCGGTACCGCAAAAAAAAAAAAAAATACCAGAACATGATGTACAGAAGAATATATTAGTAGGAGCCTGGCGTGGTGGCACACACTTACAATCCCAGCTATTTGGGAGGCTGAGGCAGGAGGAATGAAAGTTCAAGGCCAGTCTGGGCAACTTAGTGAGACCCTGTCTCAAAGTAAAAAGGGTTGGGGATGTAGCTTAGTGGTGAAGCATCCCTGGGTTCCTTGCCCTGTACTGAAATATCTATATCTATATTTCCACCACAAAGAAAAGAAATATCTATATCTATATCTATATAATATTCATATATCTATATAGATAGTATGATACCATTTTCTGAGTTTAAAACTATGTAGACCATCAATAGCTATTGAATTGTTTGTTTATTTGTTTGGTTGGTTTTTTGTGGTACTAGGTATTGAACCCAGGGGCATTCTACCTCTGAGCTATACCCCCAGCTCTTTTTAAATTTTTGCTTTGAAACAGGGTCTTGCTAGGTTGCTGAGAGTCTCACTACATTGCTGAGGCTGGCCTCGAGCCTGTGATCCTCCTGTCTCATCCTCCCAAGTACTGGGATTACAGGCGTGAGTGACCATGCCTGGCTTTAGCTATTGGTTTTTGGATATATATGTATATAATGAAAGTATAAGCATATGCATAGGATGTTCTTAATGCCACTGAATTGTAGTCTGAAAAAAAAATCAAAATGGTAACTTATGTTATGTATACATTACCACCACCACAAAGAAAAGAAATATGCATAAGAATAACAAAGGTCAGGTGGTGGTTGTGTTTGTACCCTCCAGCCAACTGCCTCTGGTCAAACACAGTTGGGACAGTCAGCTCATTATGAGGAAGATGGCCCAGCCTGAGAAGGGTGGGCAGCTCCAGAGAGGATGCTGGGAAGAACTCACTGCAGGACAGGCCGGCATTGGGTAGTATGGGGAAGGATTCGGAGAAGTGGGCTTTGCTCTGGATTGGACACTGTCAAGAAACAGAGCTGATTCTGTAATTGGGCGTCTTAATTTTTCCTTAGAAGGTGGGAGAGACAAAGAGGCACTAACGCTGTAATGAGTAAAGATGCACTCAACGTTAGCCAGGAAAGGACATGTCTGGTCATTTTCGTAGTTTGGACAGTGATTTGTGCTCAGACCTGGCCTTGTTTTATTTTGGTCTCAATCTGTCATAGTCAGTGAGTGGCTCATGGTGTTCCCATGATGTTCTGTGAAATCGCTTGTTTTCAGCAGAATACCATGGCCTACTGTGAGTTCCAGGCCAGCACCTGGCAACACCAAAGCTTGCCTGATAATGTCAGGCAGGAACCATGAGCTGGGCAGAGGCACAGAGAACTTGGTTTCATGTGAAGTATAGTGATAATGGATATGTAACAATGGTTGCCCTTCAGGGTGGTGACCAAAAGGGGTATGTGGGTACTTCTTGGGTGCTGGTCAAATTCTGTCCTTCAACTGGGTGCTGGGTGCTGATCACAGAGGTATGTTCAGTTAGAATTCACGAGCTCGTGCACTTAGAGTTTCAGCACTTTTCTGTGTCTATGTTATACTTCCTGTTGAGAGTATCAGGGCTGGGGGTATAGCTCAGTGGCAGAGAGCTTGCCTAGCGTGCACAGGGCCCTGGGTTTGATCCTCAGCACTGCAAAAAACAAACAAACAAAAAACCCACAACATATCGAGTTCAGAAAATATTAATTTGGTCGGCTAAATGTTTTTCTGCAGGGTTTTCTAGCACTTTCACAGGAGAAAGGAGACCCAAAGATGACCAGGTGTTTGAAGCTGTGGGAACTACAGATGAATTAAGTTCAGCTATTGGGTAAGGGAGATAGGATCGCCCTTGAGGTGGAGTCTGAATTGGGCATCAGTAAGTGCCATAAATGTGAAGCCCTTATGAGTCCTGGGCAGTCCTACAAGTTGTCCATGCTTGATGAAGCTGCCCCCGCTGGGAAGCACAGCTGGGCAGCTGCACCCGGCTGTAGGCGCCCTCCTTTCTGACCCTGCTTGCTTCTGCTTCTGTCCCTCCATGACTACCTGAAGCTGCCTTCCCCCTCCATCCCTGGATCTCTCAGTTTTCAGGTAAGTGTGTGTGTGCCATCAAGGTACATCTATTAAAAGAAAGAGCTGGGCGTGGTGGCGCATGCTTGTAATCCCAGTACTTGGGAGGCAGAGACCGGAGGATCCGGGTTCGTGGCCAGCCTTAGCTACTTAGTGAGGCCCTCCACAACTTCGTGAGACCTGGTTTCAAAATAAAAGATAAAAAATAGGGCCGGGGGTGTAGCTCAGAGGTAGAATGCCCCCGGGTTCAATCCCTGGTACCACAAAAAAAAAAAAAAGATGAGTTAGTATGATATGCAGTCCATCAAATGTAATCCCTTTCATGAATTTTTTTTAATAAGCTAAAGTTTAGACTGTTATCTCCAAGAATTAGTCACAATGGGCTAGGGCATGCTGTGGTAATAGTCTCAAAACCTTATGACTTTCAAACCAGTTGTATTACCTGCTCTTACTTCAAGTCTGACGTGAGTTGGCTGTGTCTCTGTTCCATGTGCCCTGGTCCCTGAGGTCTGACGTGGCATGTAAATCAGACAGGCCTTGGTTCATATTCCGTACCACTGCAGGCTAGCTGTGTGACTTCAAGGCAAACCACCTGAGCCTCAGTTTACTGTTCTGTCAAGTGGTCACAGTATCCTTCTCACTATGTTCTTGGGCAGATTAAATAAGCTAATTCCATGTTTCCCCCTAGGATGGTGCCCAGCATAAGCAATAATAATGTTAGCTATTATCACCATCATGGTAACTTACCTCTTCATGGCTACCATTTCTCAGTGGTGAGTGGACTAGGCAAGAGTTTCAGGAGAGATGATGGCAGGTGTAGCTATAGAAGGCAAAGACTTTGGTGCAGGGGAACAATAGACACAAGATGAAGTGGACACAGGCTGCAAGGTGAGCTCTTCCACCTCAGAATCAGCGAATCAGCGAGCCAGTGTTTCCCAGTTGGTGTGGGGCAGGAGGTAGCCCGGAAGCCTCGGTTATGCATTCTCCCTTTGTCAGATATTGATGGAGCACCTCCATGTGCCAGGCATTGCTAAACAGAGCCTTGGCGCTGTCTCCAGGGAGCCACAGACAGATAGAGCTAGTGCAGGCAAGCGCTGAGGAGGCGCCTGCCCCTGGCCTGGGTCCCCAAGCATCCCTCAACAGGCATCCCTCAGTGGGCAGACGTTTCTTGACACCTGCTGGGTGCCTGGCATGTGGTAAACCTCAATGACAGCGTCCCAGCCCACACAGCCCATCCTCACCTCCAGAGCGGGGACAAATGCTATATGGCAAGCCCCACATTTGCTTGTTCGTTCTGGTTCTGAGGCTGGCTGGGGACACGCTGGTTACACTTCACTGCACTTCTGCATCCATTTCACCCTCCTCTTTGCCCCTCTGTGCCTGGGTGGCTGACCTTGTCACCTGGTGCCTATCATCCCAATTCCCTGGTCTTCTTTGTTTTTTTTTTTTTTGCGGTACTGGAGATTGAACCCAGGGGCATTCTACTTCTGAGCTACACCCCCAGCCCTATTTTTATTCTTTATTTTGAAACAGGGTCTCACTAAGTTGCGGAGGGCCTCACTAAGTAGCTGAGGCTGGCCACGAACCCGGATCCTCCAGTCTCCGCCCCCCAAGTACTAGGGTTATAAGTATGCGCCACCATACCCGGCTTTCCCTGGTCTTCTGGCTTTCTGGGGGGGGGGGTCTAGCCGATGGGAGGCAGCAGCAGAGGGTCAGAATGCGCAGAGAGGCCTGAGGGCGCATGTGGCCCTTCTCCCCAGCTGTGTGTGTGCCCCTGGTGGCTCCGGCTCCTACCTGCCTCTCTCCCTGCCATGTGGCTCTTGTTGTGGCCTAAACCTAAGACTCTGTGGGGTCGGTGGCACCTTCCCCATCTTGTTCCCTCAGTCTTTGCCATCTGCCATCAGTTCCTGTAGCTCTGTTCATACCTCTGAGAATCATCCCTTTGTGAAGCTCTCCTCCTGGAGTTCTTTCAGTGCGCCACTGTCCGTCCCTGCCAGGACCCTGCCTGGTACAGGAAGGAGGGGAATGCAAAGTCCCGAGGGGCAATTTTCTTCCTTTTCCCATTCCATCTGACCAGGGAACTCCTACTTAGCCTTCAAAGCTCTACCTCTAGCATGCTTCCCCCAGGAAGCTCTCCCTGCTCCCTAGCCAAAACCAAGTTAGGCTTCTCTTGCTCTTTCCTTCAGCAATGACCTCAATTTGCAACTTCCCATTTGATATTGTTATATACAAGTTGAGTCCTCCCTCCTGCTGCACAGAGCCTGTGTCACCTTCTGTTTCCCATGGAATCACCAGGACCCAGCCAGGGCAGGAGCTCAAAAAGCAATTGTTGGCTGGGAATAAGGAGTATAAAAAAAGGCATTTCAAGACACACACACCCCTCACCAAATAGAAGCTTATAATCTAATGTCAGCAAGAAAAATAGCCCCCTGAGTATTGTAGCTAAATTAGCTAAATACCCTATGCCATTTAGCAGCTTATACTAGAGGCAAATTCTTTTTCCTTACTCTTCATAGGTTTGCTATAGAATTAATTGAGGAAAACGGCCACGAGTTTGCTGAAGAGCTTCAGAAAGTAAGTAACAGTGTCTTGCCCCACGATGAGGTTTGTCATCCCTGCGGCCTAGCAGCCATAACTGGATTCATCCTCTGACCATCTTGGTGTCACTGGGGGCCAGTCACTTCTTCACCTGTGAAATGGGGACACACAGAGACAGTCCTCCTCCACAGGCCAGCCATGAGGATCGTGCTGAGTGAGGGAGTGTCGAGCACAGAGGCTCTCAAGCTGGGGTGACTGGCCCCCAGGGGCCACTTGGCGATGTCCAGAGCCATTTTTGCTTGTCATGCCTGGGAGTGGGGGTGTCACTGGCATCTACTGGGTACAATCAGAAGTGCAGCTAAATATCCTACAATGCGCAGGGTAGCCCTATTTGACAAAGAATGGCCCAGTCTCAGATGGCAATAACCCCAGGCTGAAAAGCCCTCCTGATGCGCCTCAGCTCTGGAAACTCAGCTGCAGTGAGCCCTTGGCCCGCAGGACTTGTGCTGACTTGTATTAATGTGCGTTCCTTAAGAAGGAGTGGGCTGATGTGGTGGTGCATGCCTGTGATCCAAGCTGCTCAAGGAGTCTGAGGCAGGAGGATCACAAATTCAAGGCCACCTGGGTACCTTAGTAAGACCCTGGCTCAAATAGAATAAAATGTGCTGGGGATGTAGTTCAGTGGTAAAGCATTTGCTTGGCATGTATGGAGTGGGGCCTTTGACCTCCAGAGAATGTCAAATACAGAGGTGGGAACAACACCCTAGAAAACTGGGGTGTACCTAAAGTTTTCATCTACACATCCACCCCAGTCTAGATATGCCCCAGGCTGGAGCCCACTTGGGCTCTGGGGAGCAGACAGGCTTCCTCCATATACCCCAGCTGACCACAGCCTTCCAGCTTCTTGTTTTTTTCATTTTGGGTGGCATGGTCCCATTTGATCTCTTGGCCCCATTTGATCTCTTGGCCCAAGTTAGAAAACCAAAACTGTCAGTTGAGAAGAAAGAAGGACCTTACAAGGGCCAGGGTGCTTGGGAGACATGGGTGGGCTCTGGGGAGGCTCCTCTTGATCACCACGGGGCTCTTGACACTCATCACCTGATGCTCACTGCGGCCTTTTCTTCCCTCGGACTCTGCAAGGGCCACACCAGGTGCCCCTCAGCAAGGCTGGGTGGGCCGCCATGATGTCGTGCCAAAGGTCCAGACAGCTTGCTTTCAAATGGCAGCTCATTGAAAAGTCTGACAGCCCTAGCAAGACCGCTCTCAGAGCACACTCTGCCAGCATGTCGGTGGCACCTCTGCACATGGAACTATGTCATTGCCACCTCGCCTGCCACAGTGGATCTTCATTCTCACCTCTGTTGCTTCCCCAGATCCAGTGCACACTGCAGGACGTTGGCTCTGCCCTGGCGACCCCACGTTCCTCAGCCAGGGATGCTCACTTAAGTAATTCTCTGAACATGCTGTGTGTGCTCAGAGGGCCCTGGGGGTGGGGGTCTTTCTCCCAGGCCCCTCCCCCCCCCCCAGGAGGCCACACAGCCTTACTCACAGCCACCGGGAGGGAAGGTCTTCTTTGAGCCCATGGAAGCAGTTTGAGGGCTGCCAGGCGGAAGGGATGTGGGGGGGTTTCCTGGAAGGCATGGTGGGGTGCAGCCTCATGGCAGTTTCCTTCTGCTCCTTGACTCCTCAGAACGTGTGGAATTTGAGGCGGGGCCCACCCTGGAGCTGGAGCAGTGGATCGACAAGTACTCTAGCCAGCTCCCGGCTCTCACAGCATTTATTCTGCCTGTAGGTATTGGGTGGCCTCAGCCTGCGGGTGGTGGCAGGCCAGCTGTATTGACAAAAACACGGGTTCACAAAGCTACAAAGCCTCCCCTTTGTAGCTCCTAATAGTGACAGAAGCTGTCCTACAGCCTCCAAAACCCCAGGTCCTGGCCAGTCCCTCCCTAGCCCCTTTGGAGGCAGGTCCCCAGCGGGTGTGCTGGGCAGGGCCCCTGGAGGCAGAGCACTTATGTCAGAGGGGCTCCCGTCTGCTGTGGGCACACCCGTCCAGCCCCAACACCACTCTCTGCTTTCAGTCGGGAGGCAAGAGCAGCTCTGCACTGCATTTCTGTCGGGCTGTGTGCCGCCGAGCTGAGAGACGGTAAGGAGGCCCAGGGAAAGGGACCCTTGTCATGGCAGATGGGAACAAGCATGGTGGTCGCACCTGCGAGGCAGCTCTGTGCTACCCAGATCTTCTCCAGGCATCTTAACTGTGCCCAATGGTGGGGACAGGGCAAGTCCCTGTCCTCAGAGCCCTGATGTATAGGGAGGAGACAGTGATAGAGGACGAAACTGCACATTGCCCACATGCCAAGAGGAGTCTGCCTGTGTCCTGAGAGCTTGAGGAGGCAGTGATGGGTTCCAGGCCACCTGGGGAGGGAGCATGGAAGGACCCTGCCAGGTGCTGGGGAGAGGGGGCTGGAGGAGCTACATGGCTGTGGAGGCCAGATGGAAGGTGTCAGCAGCACAGCCACTGGCTGCCCAACCCTTCCCCTAACTCCGAACTGGGAGCTCCCCAAAGCCGCTGGCAGCCTTTTCAAGGAAAACTTGTAAGAATTGCTTGGACCTTTTTTTTTTTCCCTGTGAAGTTGCTCTAAGTCATAACTTAGAACTGGTAGCCCCTTGGGGATTAAGGGCTAGATTTCTTTGAAATCTAATCCAGCCCACCCAGGCAGGACCTGAGACCCAGGCCCAGTGGTGCAAAGGCCAGCAGTCTGGGGTATGGGCAGCCCTCCCTCCTGAACTTCCCCATTATCCTCCTTCCCTCCTTGGTCAGGCCTCATGTGCTATGTCCAAGGGAAGGGGCTGGGTGATCTATGGAACTCACTAGTGGTGGACCTTCCCAATTCAGTGCTGTGTGGGTTTTTAAGGTTGAGATCTGGCAGCAGTCAGCTGGGAAATGCATGTTGGGGTACAGGCCCCAGGCCCCCATGTATGCTGAGTCCTGTGATGCCGAGTGACTGTTTCCTCTCTTCTCAGCGTGGTGCCCCTGGTCCAGACAGGAGAGACTGACGCCAATGTGGCCAAGTTCTTAAACAGGTACTCATGCAGAACGTGTGTGTGGGGGTCTCTCTGAAATGCCAGGTGTGTTCCTGGTATGCAGTAGCGCAGCAGGCCTGTGGGCAGCGCCAGGGCCATGCCCACGCGTTCACTCCTTCACTTTGCTTATGAGAGGCCACTGTGTGCTGGATGCTGTGCCAGGCCTGGGCAGACAGCTGTGAACCAGACAGACATCATCCCTGTCCCCAGGGAGGTTGAGATCTGTTTAGGAGACACTGCTGTAAAAACCAGCAGAGACCAACCAGAGTATGAAGGGACAGGGGCAACAAGGACGTCCTGGGGGGCTGGGGGGCTGGGGAAAGCCTCAGAAGGCATCTTGATGGTGACCAGCAGGAGCCCAAGAGTTGGATCCTCTCTCAGCGAGATTCTCCTCCCAAGAGGCCCAGGGCTGCAGATGGCCAGGCCATGCCGAGCTCAGGGGCCCTGGCACAGGCCCGCCCAGGAGGCCTCCCTCTGCCTGCTGCTTCCCGCTGCATCCTGGCCTGCATGTGGAGTGTTGGAAAGGTCGGGGCCTGCGCAGGCAGAAGGCTGGACGGGGGACCGTACCCTAGGAGCTATCCTGGCTGTGTACAAAGTGACCTCATGGCTAGGGTCTGGCCCCTGACTGGCCTCTCTTCCCACTGGGACATGGCCAGTGCTCATATGGGTCCCAGCTAGCTCCCTTCCTCCTTGGAGGTGAGCCTCCTCAGTCAGCAAGGGAGGGGCGGCTCCCTTTCAGCTTTGCAGAGCACCCCCAGAGGCCCTGACCTGCCCTGGTGTGTGAGCTGGGCAGTTCATCCCCTCAGTGAATTCATGGAGCCAAGGAGAAACCAGCATATTGTGGTCCCCAGGAGGAGGCAATAACCACAGCAGAGTCTGTCCCACTGTCCCCAAGAGAGCAGGGCACCAGGAGTTAAAAGGAGGGGCCCGACCCAGGGGGCGGGACCCACGTCACAAAGGTTCCCTGGAACTGGCCTCAGAGAGCAGAGCAGGAGGGGCTGGAGGAACTGGTGGCAAGCTCAGTGTGGGACAGCTGAGGGTTGAGGCAGCCTGGAGGAACTCACACGAGCACTCCAGGGCAGGGGGCGTCTTGTCCTGCATTCTCGCCACCGCTTCCCCTGCAGAGGGCTTCCTGCCAGAGGCCTACCACTGCTGGTTCAAAGAGGAAGGGAATGGGGGACTAAGTTCTGGCACTAGGATGCTCCAGGTCAGTGCCCCCCACCAGGACATTACAGCGTCGGGAGATACTTTTGGTTGCCACACCTCGGTGTCGGGGTGCTACTGGCATCTAGTGGATAGAGACCAGGGGTGCTGCTTGACACCCTCTAATGCACAGGACAGCTTTGACCACAAAGAGTGATCCAGAATGTCAGTAGTGCCAAGTTCAAGAACCCTGCCTCAGTCTTAAAGTGTAGTCCTCGGTGCAGTAGCGCTGGGCATCACCTGGGTCAGGATTGGACCTGAAGAATCCTGAATGGGGATCTGCACGTCACCAAGCTCCCCAGGTGGTTATGTGTGCACACTTCAGTTTGGGAAGCACCAGTCCTGGTCACTCAAAGGTGTAGAATCCAGCTCAGGGAGTGGTCTGAAGTTCCTGCCCTGCCTGGCCCTGTAGGAGCTACCCCAACCCTGGTGCCAGAGTTGGGTTGTTGGCTGTTCTAGAGCTGGCCTCGAGTGCCATCCACCAAGTCCAATAGGTTGCCCCCCTAGCCCCACACAGTGCTCCTGGGGCACAGGGCTCATGTCTCCTTTTTTTTTTTTTTTTGGTACTGAGGATTGAACCCAGGGGCATTCTACCTCTGAGCTAAGGCTGAGATAGGAAGGACCCCATTAGTGATGATCTCTTGTTTCAAATCCTTCCCTTTGCTTCTCTCTGCCCCTCCAGACTCAGCGACTATCTCTTCACAATAGCGAGATATGCAGCCATGAAGGAGGGGAATCAAGAAAAAATATACAGGAAAAATGACCCATCGGGTGGAGCCCGAGGCACCCTGAAATAATGCAGAGGGGGAGCTTCGCAGGCCCCTGCTTGGGCGACAGTGAAGTTTGCCCCCTGTGTCCTGGTTCCTGAAGAGCTTGCCGAAGGGCTGGAAGCAGCTCTCTGGGGCAAGCTCAGCTTTGCCTCACACCCCTGCCACCTCCCTTGAGGGACTGTGGCCCCGGAGACTTCTCCCCAGGCTGTCCTTGGTCTCAGAGGAACTGGGGATGAATTCAGTATTGCAGAAAAGAAAGGTAAAGTGATGGCTGCAGAGAGAAGGAGCCTCATGGAAAACAGAATAAAAGCGGGAAAGGCTTGAGCTGTGTGTGTGTGTGTGTGTGTGTGTGTGTATGCACGTGTGTGTGCACGTGCACGCCCTTGCTGCCAACTCCGGTTGTTCAAGGATTTGGAATGGTACCAGAGGCCTTTGGAAATGTAATTGTGATTTACCTGTGCCAAAGGGGCTTTAAATTTTAGTCACATTTATAAAGGGGAAGGCAGACAGGATTTGGAAGTTTTGCCACCTCCGAGCTACCCATCACCGCTATACTGTGTGCAGGGAAGACCAGCTGCAGATTGACAGATGAGGCCTCAGAAACGCTCAACTCAGACTGAAATGTGTGTGGCGGGTGCAGCTTGGAGAAGCCTCTCCAACAGGCAGGGAGGCCTGGGCGAGTAGCGCCACCACTTAGCTAGAGGACACGAGGTCTTCAGGCCCCAGGAGGCTGGCACCAATGAGACTTATCTCCCTGATGTCACACTTGGCTGGTTTATGCCTCTGTGATCCATGCTACAGCTATGTTTTATTTCACTTGTCACCACTGTTCTCTCCTGCCATGAAAGGACACTGTCAGTGCCAGCTGTGTCCTTGGGAAAAGGGATATTTATGAAGGGTGGAGAGGCAGCCCCTAGAACCCTAGGATTCCACGCTGCTGATCACAGGAAGTGCCTGTGGTGCTGTCTGAAGGGCAGGGCTGAAATGCCTGGTGAACTCAGATCAGCAATCTATTTTTCGAGTGCCTGCTTTGCTGGAGGCACCACACGAGGCTTGGGCAGGCCGGTCACTCTGCTGTCTTCCTTGCTGGCACGGCAGCAAACATTCAGTTCTCAGCCATGTGTGCATTTCTGCCCTCTCACCGCCTTGCCTGCTGATTTTGCAGGTGAAGCAGATACATGCGTGTCTTCTGGGTCCTTTTGTGGCTGGCAGGCCGCAGTGGCCCCCTCGAACCTGGACAGAGTGGGCGAGGTCCAGATGCCCAGGAGTGAGGACTATCCTCCAGGAGATGGCCATGTCCAGTGCCACCCCACCCCATATTAGACCAGCTCTGTACGAGGTAGGTGCTCAGCGTGTGGGAGCAGGACTGGACATGGGAAAAACATGCTCGTGGTGCTTAGCTCCTGTGCCCTGTCCAGGCCCAGCCAGGGAGGCAGATGTTCCAAGAGCTTGCAGCACCCGCTCGTTCTGCCCACACCTCCAAATCTTCCTGAAAGGGCAGGATGTACACAGTAAAATCACAGCCCTGCACTTCTAGCCACAGTAAAGGACAGAAGCACTCTGCAGATACACAGCAGCCTGAAGCGGTGATCTTTTAAATGAGGCAGTTTGCCTGTTGTCAAAGCTTGTCCCTGCCAGCCCTTCTTGGAGCGGCTGTTGCAGACCAGATCTTAACATTCAGGTTCCCAGGCCCCCACCTCTGCATCAATCTTCTCTTCCACCTGTAAACATTTCCCCCAAGAGACCATCCAGGGACAGAGCCGCGTTTCTCTCTCTGCTGCCAGCTGGGAGGGGCTGAAGGCTTACTTGGATGACCCAGAGGGTGGGCGGTTCAGAGAGTTGCTCTTCTGTAGTGCCCTCCAAAGCCACAGTAGAGCAAAAGAAAATTGTATCCCCCCCAGATGCATTAATCAAAATATCCTCCCATATTTTGAACCAAGTGGGAAAAGTTAATATAAGCTCCACAGTCAAAAAATAACAACTCAGCCGGGCATGGTGGCACATGTCTGTAATCCCAGTACTTGGGAGGCTGAGACAGGAGGATCTCAGGTTAGAGGCCAGCCTCAGCAATATAGTGAGACCCTTTGCAACTTAGTGAGACCCTGTTTCAAAATAAATAGGGTGAGGGTCCATCCCCAGTAACCCCCCCAAACCCATGATTCTATAAAGCCCTGTGTTACCCAATCTCTGCACACTACTGGCAACTCTCATAACTGATGGTCCCTGCATTACTGTGACACACACATACACAATACTACATAAAAATGCCTTATTTTGTGTGTGTGTGTGAGTGTGTGTGTGTGTGTGTGTTTTGCTGGGGATTGAACCCAGGAGCATTTTAGCTCTGAATTGCACCCCCAGCCATATTTATTTGCGGTTCTGGGGATTGAACACAGGAGCATTCTACCTTTGAGCTACACCCTCAGCCCGATTTTATTCTTTATTTTGAAACATGTTCTCACTAAATTGCAGAGGGCCTCACTAAGTTGCCAAGGCTGGTCATGAACCTGTGACCCTCCTGTCTCAGCCTCCCAAGTACTGGGATTACAAGAATGCGTCACCATGCCCGGCTCAGCCTTTTATTATTTATTTTGAAATAGGGTCTTGCTAAGTTACCACACACTGACCTCAATCTTGCAATCCTCCCATTTCTGCCTCCCATGTACTGAGATTACAGGCCTGTGCCACTGCACCTGGCTGGAAATGCTTAATCTTGATTACTGAGTTTTTTGGCACTCCCATAACTGTCTCACCCGCCTCTCCCTAGTCTGAGTCAGGATCCCTGGACAGTGTTGAGCTTCATTACCACTGTAACGGCAGTGCCGGCCAGGACTGTGGAAGGGCTTGCTGTGTGCTGGGCCCTGAGCCAAGTGCTCCACATACATGGTCTCATCTGAATCTCATAGCAGCCCCCAGAAGGAGGCACTCTGTATGTACTATTTTGTAAGTGGGGAAACTGAGGCTCAGAGAGCTGGCCCAACACATGGTCTTGTGATGCCCAGCCCAGTCTCCTTGCTCCCCGCCACCACTTGACAGTCATTTTAATCACGACCTGGGCCGTGGTGCACAATGCCAGACACTAACAGATCCTGCTGTCTCATTCCTCACCCTAGTTTCCCTTAACTGATATTTCATGGCTATTGTTAATGTGCATTTCTCACTGAGTGATTTCTACAACCTGAACTTGTAACACATCCCAATGACAAATGTCCCCAGTTGTGAATCCCCCATCAGCTGCAATGTCACCCTCGCCTCCTCCCTGACACCTTCCGACAGCCCATCCAGTTTTATGATCACTGTCCCAGCAATCACTACTGAACCTTTAAGAATCCAGACGCATTTCAAGTTTAATTGAATAAAATTCGCCATATAATAAATTCCACATGAATGCTACATAAATCAGTGCCTGGAAGGATTTGTAGCTCATCCTCTCCCAGATGGGGGCTCAAGATTCACTGGCAATATTGGGCCCCAGCTGGTCCTGACTTGGTTTGAGAGGAATGAATTCTCCGCGGGCCAGTTGGGGTACTGTTTTTACTTGCCTGGTCCACTGCTTTTCTTCTCTGAAAGCCCCTCATGAAGATGGTGCATAAGTCCAAGCAGGGCAAGGGGTGAGCAGGTTAGGGACCTGGGAACTTTAGGGATGTCCCTGTTTTCACCCATCCCATGGGATCAGAAACTTCCCAAACTGTCATTTGTCACCTTTCGATTTTTTTTTTTTTTGGTACTGGGGATTGAACCCAGGGGTATTCTACCTTTGAGCTACATCCCCAGCCCTTCTTATTTTTTAAATTTTGAAACAGGGTCTTGCTAAGTTGCTGAGGGTCTTGCTAAGTTGCTGGGGCTGGCCTCCAACCTGGGATCCTCCTGTCTCAGCCTCCCAAGTACTACAGGTGTGTGCCACCACGCCAGGCTACCTTTAGAATTCTGATGAGAGCTCTGTGCACATTCTCCCTAGATAGATGAATACACATGTGTTCACAAGTTTTCATACAATCTTGGACATCCATGGAATCCCTAGTTAGAGTAACCCATGCCAGCCAGGCATGGTGATGTGTGCCTGGCGTCCCAACTTCTTGGAAGGCCAAGGCAGGAGGATTGAGCAGGGAATTTGAGACAAGCCAGGGTAGCACAGTGAGACCCTGTCTCAAAAAACAACAATATAAACCAGGCGTGGTGGCACACACAAATCCCCAGTACTTGGGAGGCTAAGACAGGAGGATTGCAGGTTTGAGGATGGCCTCAGCAACTTAATGAGACCCCTGTTTCAAAATAAAATAAAATAAAAACAGAGCTGAGGGAGTAGCTCTGAAGTAGAACACCCCTGGGTTAAATCCCTGGAACTGAAAAAAAAAAATGGTGATGATCAACAGGTGACCATCGGATCCATGTCTCTGGCATCAGCCTCGGGCAGACACTGGCTTGAGATCAGCTCTGCCACTTCCCAGGTCCGTAAGTCTGGCCAGGTTGTTACGTCTTCTGCAGAGTTGCTGCTTCACCTGTAAGACAAGAATGATGCATCTCCCCCTTAGGAGCACTGGGAGAGTTTAATGAGCTAGTATTATAGTTATTATTATTTGAATTCAAATTCTAGCTTGGCACTTAGCTGAGTCACCTTGAACAACTTGCTTAACCACTGAGCCTCACTCTTCATCCTTTTTAAATACTTTTATTGGTGCATTGTAATCATACAGCAGCACAGTGAGATTCAAAGTGATACATTCATACATGCACACACACCACTTGGAGACTCTTTACCTTTTATAACTGGGAATAATAATACCAGCTTCCAAGGGATGAGCCCACAGGCCTTGAACATGGTAGCAGCTCAAACAAACATTGTGGCTGTTGCTGTTGAGTTGTGTTTAGACCGTTTCAGTGCACTTTCTTTCTATTTCTTTCTTTTTATTTTTTGGGTGGAACCCAGGGACAGTCTATCTCCAAGCAATACTCCCCCAGCCCTATTTTATTTTTTATTTTGAAACAGAATCTCACTAAGTTGCTGAGGCTGGCCTTGAACCTGTGATCCTTCTGTCTCAGCCTCCCAAGTGTGGGGATTACAGGTGTGTGCCACCATGCCCGGTTTAAGAATGCTGATAGCTCAGACCCGCACAGGCAGCCTCTGGCTTGTTAGATAGACTGAATAGCCATGGGAGACAAATAACCTCCAGAGGGGCTGGTCAGACCAGGGCACACAGCTCCAGAACACTGTGCCATGCAGCCAGTGAGAGGCCACCCTGGGGTTTGACCTTGTAGCCTCACCCCGCACATTCTTACCTTTTCATGGGGGCTCCTGCCGCCCAGGTCTTTTTGTGGCAAACAGCAGAGCCAGGACCTGGACCTGGACCTTCAGATACCCCTGGGTGGCCGCCTCGGGACAGCAAGCAATGAAGGAGTGGAGCTAATCAAGGGCACAGGCTACCTTTGCGGGGGAGGAGGGGAGCACTCCCCACACCCAGGCGTTCTCTGGTCGCTCTGGATAGAAACAGCTGCTCTGAAGAATGCTGAGAAGCAAATGCCAGTCCAGGGTGGTGTGGGGGCGAGGAGACCCCAGAGAACCAACTGAGCATGGGACAAAGGCATCCCACTGCCTCCGGAGCCAGGGCGCAATGTGACCTCTCCCTGCACTGGCCCCACCCTAACCTCTGCGGTGGCTGCTCCCAAGGCGCGGGTCATCGCTGGCCCTCATCACTGGCCATCTGCAATGCCCACGTCCCTCCCCAGTGAGCAGGTGCCTGTATTTATGATCACCTTGGAAGGGTCGGGCAGACATATGTTGCTAAGGGTCGTTTATTCTTGTTTCTAAAATTTATGGCTTCACCTCCATTACACACTGTCAAAACGGGAAGGATCGGCCCCAAAGCCTCTTGCCGCATGACTGCCTCAGACGTGTGTACATCTGTTAACACCGTGGGAGCTGTAGAGGGAAATAAGGTTCACTATAACTCAAAAGCTTGCTGTCCCACCTCGAGGTGTGAGCAGCAGGCCTTGAGAAGACAGCTGGGTGCCACGTGGGTAGGGAGGAGGGTAGGGGCTGCAAGTGACTGTCCAAGTGGCCTCTGGACTCTGCCCAGGCAGGATCCTTGTGGACTTTCTTGAAGCACTTTGGAGAGGGGAAGAGAAGGAACTTTATTTCTATGGCCCTCGGGGGTCCAGCTGCAGGACCCCAGCAGCTGGAGGAAGTTTTGAGCCTGTGGTTCTCCACCTGGCGACTTCAGCAGGGAGAGAGAAATGTTGACTCTCTGCTGTAGAGGGGGGCGGAGTTTGGCATGAGCTTGGGGAGGGCAATTTGGCAACGTATATGAAAGGCCTGGAAATGCGTGCACCTCACGGTCCTGCAGTTCCATGTCCAAAGATCTCACAGAAGGAAATAGATACATCAGTGGAGCAGATTTTTCAGGACAGTATTGCTCATTACAGTGAAAAATTGGAAACCAATGTTCAATAGGGAGTTGGACAACTAAATAAGTAAAATACTTAACAATCAGGGACTATAAGAAATATTGCAAGCCCCAGCCAGGCATGGTGGCGCACGCTTGTAATCCCAGTACTTGGGAGGCTGAGACAGAAGGATCGCAAGTTTGAAGCCAGCCTTGGCAACTTAGTGAGGCCCTCTGCAACTTAGTGAGACCCTATTTCCAAATAAGAAATAAAATCAGGCTGGGGGTGTAGCTCAGAGGTAGAATACCCCTGGGTTCAATCCCCAATACCACAAAAAATAAATATTGCGAACCCCTGAAAATGATGTGGCCTACTTCTATGGAAGAGTGGTCACTACATACTAAGTGAAAAAAACCCTAAATTACAAAATGATACATAGAGAATAATCCAAATCCTATAAAAGAAATATAAAGAAGCTGGGCGTGGTGCATGCCTGTAATCCTAGTACTTGAGAGGCTGAGACAGGAGGATCAGAAATTTGAGGACAGCCTCAGCTAGTGAGACTCATCAACCTATAGAGACCCTGTTTCAAAATGAAAAAATAAATAGGGCTGGGGTTGTAGCTCAGAGGTAGAATGCCCTGGGCCAGTAAACACACACACACACACACACACACACACACACAAATATGAAGAAATGCACAAATGTAGTTGGGCGCAGTGCTGCAAGCCTGTAATCCTAGTACTTGGGAGGCTGAGACAGGAGGATGCAGCTTTAAAGCCAGCCTCAGCAACTTAGCCAGGCCCTCCGCAACTTAGTGAAACCCTGTTTTGAAATACAAAATAAAATAGAGCCGAGGGCTTAGCTTAGAGTTAGAATGCCCCTTGGTTCAATCCCCAGTACCACCCCTCCACACATAAAAATAAAAAAATATACGTGTGAATATACCATAGAAAAATCGCAAGGCTCCATTTCATATGCTAATAATACTTATCTCTAAGGGGTATGATTGTGAGTGGTTTTAACATTTCTGTTTTTGTGGAGTCTAGTTTTTCTATAATGAATTTGGGTTAGATCTGAGAAGGGCTTGCTTGTGTAATAGACTGAGAGAAAAAGAGGAAAGAAACTGATAATGGGTCTCCATGCCTGCAAAAAAAAAAAAAATCCATCTTCCTCCCTTGGGATGACTGGAGACATGAGAGAAGCCCCTTGGAAGGTGGCGACCCCCAGGTTGCCCCCCCCCCCAGTGGCCAAAATCACCAGGCCCCTTCGAAGTCTGGAAGCCTGAATTGTTGGCACTGTGTTCACTCTGCACGAGTGCTGCTTGCCTCCAGCCAGCCTCAGCGCAGATGCTCCGCTTCCACTCCAGGGCAACAGAGGAGAGAAGAAAAGTGGTCCTGGCCCCACTGAGGTGCTCCTAAGGGGTGATCACATCAGCTTCTTGCCAGACTGCTGAGGATGCTGGCAGCCTGGTGACTGCATCTCCCACTTGCATGCAGTTTGAGAGTAGACAACAAGCTTGCAGATTTATGATATCACGGGGATTTTCTTCCTGGAGAATCATCCTAAACTTCCCTGGACAAAGCAGCACCCCAATAGGTGGAATGAGAAGCCCATCGCACTGCAGTCAGCAAGAGCAGTGCTCCACCCCAGTCTTCTGTAGCAGAATCCCGCTTCCTTTCTCCTCTGTTCTACTAAGAGTAGAGAAGGGTGTATTCTACGAAGGGAAAGAAGTGCCAATTCCAACTTATTGCCAGTTAAGAAGGAGCCCAAGGCTGGGTCCAGATTCAACAGGAAGGAATTTGGTAATCCATTAGTACTGTCTGCCATGGCCTCAGAGGGAGGTAGCGGACCAAGTAGCATGCTTTTGACATTTCTGGATTCCCAGGGCAAAGCCCTACTGATTTCAAAGGAGTGGACACTTCAGAGGGAGAGTGCTCTCCAGAATGCCTTGGGGGTGGGCAGACTGCCCCTCCAAGCCAGCCCCTAAAAGTAGCTCTCTCTGCCTGAGGCTCCCCAAGAAAACTAACTAGCAGGAGAGAAATTTCCCAGGGGTTTGAGGTAGCACATCAAGGCCATAGATCTCTGAGAGCCAAATGCTTATAAATCTGACTCATTAATTAGTTAGCCCTGATGAGCTCACCACCATAATTCAGTATCTGAAATTACATTTTACATTAAAGCATGCAAATTTGAGATTAGAGCCAGTGAGAAATAGTGTGACAGCCTCCCGCCCCTGCAGCCTCTGCTGCCCGCCCGTGGCTTCTTGGGCTGCAGTTCCAGAAGCCACCTCCTTTCGGCTACTTTGTCTCTCAGTTCCCCGTGGTGCTGTCCCCAGCTCCCCTCCCCTGGGTGGCTGCATTTAGTTGGGGTAATCAGTCATTTCAGGGGGATATTTGGAGCTTACAGTTCACAATGCCCTCCAGCCAAAGAACACCAGGAACACCCCTGGAGTCTAACAAAGCCACACGTGTTATCTTGTTGCTAAAGAACACACAGGCCATGGGGGAATTGTGGGCGCCCTGGGAAGAGGCTGCAAGAAAGGACTTAGAGGCTTTGGGTTTGCTTATGTGATCTGGGGGAGGACTCCAGAAAGTGGAGCTTTGTTCTGGACCGGATGGTGTCAGGAAGCAGGGCCGAGTCTATGATCTTACCTAGAAGATGGGAGGAACGAATGAGGCTCAGGCTGTGTGGCCCTGCTCTGCGTAATGAAGTTTTGGTTGACAAAGTGCCGCATATATGACAGGATCACCTAAGGATAACATTGCCACCTTTGTGTAAGTACACACTATGGTGTTCACACAATGACACATCCCATCATTAAGAGATGCACGACTGTAACAATACACTGGAGAGTCAGATGGACGTGACTGGCAACTGGCTTAGGTGACCTCCCTTGAGTGTGCACATGTGTGCACATGCACACACACACGCACACGCACACACACACACCCCTCTAGGATGTGAACAAGTACATGACTTGGGAAGTAACCTGATGCTCACCTCGTGCCAGGTACTGTTTGATCTCAGCAAGCATAAGTTGATCACGTTGGGAAGACCGATCACCCCATTTTACAGGCTTGGCATGGGAAGCTGTGGGGAGGCGGTGGTGGCTGAAGCTAGGTTTGAATTCTAGTCTGTTTGATTCTAGTCTAACCCCAGAATCTGCATCCTTACCCACCCTGGGGCCAGAACAGGCTTTGGAAGGAACGCTCTTGTGGATATTTGTTCTGCTTGGGGACCCGTGAGCCATTCCCTTTGCTCTTGATATCCATACTTCAACTTTATCTTGAGGGTTTACTTTTCCCCATGGGATACGATCTCCATGGCTTTTTGCGTTATGTTTGATATGGCCTGGATGTTCCTGGTGGTGCTGCGGCATGCCAGCTGTGACATTGAGGAGCTGATGAAGCAGGTCCACCAGCTTCAGCCATGGGAGGAGGAATTAGAGCAATGTTTAGCTGCCACTGAATGAGGTTTGCATGGCCCTATCAAATCTGCTCCAACTCGCCCCAGTGACTTTGGGAATTGGATGTCTATCTCCTAAGCAATATGACATGTATATATCCCCCATAGCTGAGTATAATCTGGTGGGTGGACGTGTTACAGGGATTGACTGTGCAGAGAACTATTGGAGAATTCTGGCTATAGGTGAGTGTGGTAAAGACTCACTAGCGGACATCCTTATCGTGCTCCCTTACAACATTTCCAAGCCAATAGCATTGTGAATGTATAGCAGTACAAGTTACCAGGGGGGCATAAGGAAATTGGACAAATGATAGTAAAGCTAGCAGAGGCAAGTATAACCCACCCAACTTATAGCTCATTCAACTATCCTGTATGGCCAGTGCAAAATCTTGAAGGTTCCTGGCACATGACAGTGGACTACCAAGAGCTAAATAAATTTGACACCGCCCTTGCATGCAGTGGTACCCAACATTTCAGAACTGATGGATCACCTGTCACATGAATTGGGACAGTTCCACTGTGTAGACTTGGCAAATGCCTTTTTTTCCTGGAAAGCTAAGAAAAATTTGCTTTTACCTGGGAAGGGCGGCAATGGACCCTTTTGGTATTGCCCCAGGGATACTTGCATAGTTCCACCTGTGTCAGGGTCTGGTGGCACAGGATTTAGCCTCATGGTGGAGGCCTGAGGCTGTAGGGTTGTTCCATTATATTGATGATATTATGCTAACCTCTGATTCTCTTGCAGAATTAGAGGCAGCTGCATGCAGCTTCCGAGCTACTCTACAGGAATGGGGGTGGGATGTCAATGAAGACAAGGTCCAGGGACCTGGGAATTCTGTTAAATTCTTGGGAGTTATCTGGTCAGGTAAGACAAAGGTGACACATGAATCAATGATAGACAAGATACAAGCTTATCCTTGACCAGGATTGGTCAAACAGTTACAGACCTATCTGGGTCATTGGGGTTTTGGTGAATGTTTATACCCCACTTAGCTATGCTTATGCACTCCTTACACTGCCTTGTCCATAAGGGGAAACTTGGGATTGGGCCCCTGAAATGGAAACTGCATTTACTGCCAGCAAGAGGGCGGTGGGACATGCACAAACTCTGCAGGTAGTGGACCCTGCCCTTCCTTTCCTGCTAACAGTCCAAGTTGATGGCACAGGTTTTGGATGGGTACTATAGCAGAAACAAGGCACCAGGAATACACTGATTGGGTTTGGATCACAGCTATGGAAAGGGGTAGAGGTGCACTACTCTCTCATTGAAAAACAGTGGCTGTATATGCTGCCCTCTTAGTGTGTGAACCTATTATAGTTATTGGGTCAGTGATGGTATAGACCACTCACCCTATTGAAGGCTGACTGAGGTCCTGGACTTGAGCCCCCAAGGACAAGGATATCCCAAACATCCACTTTAATGAAGTGGGGTACATATTTAGAGCAACAAGCATGGTTTTCTAGTAGGTCTTTGTCTGAGCAGCTACATACTCTTCTGGGGCCTGTGCATTTCTGAGCAATAGCTCCCTTACAACCCATAGAAGTGGGAGACACGCAAAGTCCCTCTGGGGAAGGGAAAGCCGCAAGACCCGCAGAAGTGTTGTATACCCCCACAGAAGTGGGAGACACCCCAAGTCCCTGTGAAGAAGGAAGAGCCACTATACCTGCAGAAGCATGGTATACCAATAGCTCCTGTCATGGGCAGCCACTCATGTGGGTGTCTGTGGCCTTGCATCCTGCCAGAGACCTTTTGGTATGAGACTGATGCCAGATGCTCTAGCCAATGGTCCGGGCTCCGAGCAGTTTGGTTAGCCCTCAGGAAGGAAACTGGAGAATGACCTTGCAACTGCCCCAATGGGCAGCACAAAACTGATTGATTGGGCACTGCCCATTGTGGGGCAAGGATATGTGGAAGAACCTGTGGAAACAGGTCCTCTGGGAAAGAGCCACCATACATCATGTTCTAGGGAATAGGCCTTTACAGGCCCCCAGGAAGGATACTACCAATACTTTAGTGCAAATTTGGACTCTCAACTACCCCTGGAACCCTTGTCAGTAACACTGTGGTTACATAAGAAGCTAGGACATGTGCGTGCCCACACCATGGGGCTCATAGCCCAAAGGTAGGGACTGCCTCTTAACCATGCTCAAGCACAAGACACTACATGGCAGCGAACTTGGTGTGCAGAACACCACCCACAGCGATGCAGGTCGATATTCACAGGAATGGCAGGTTGACTATATTGGCCCACTGCCAATGGATCAGGGACTCTAGTACATTCTGGATATGGCCACAGGCTTGAGTTTTGCATGCCCTGTGGTGCAGGCAGACTAGTGACATACTATAGCCATCCTTGAACAGCTGTCAGTGGCCTATGGTTGGTCCTTAGTAGTGACAGGTGACAGAGGTACTCACTTTACAGGCCAACAGGTATAGACCTGGGCTGAATAGTGATAATACATTGGTAGTCACATGTTCCCTACTGGCCCCAAGCAGCCGGAATGATTGAGCACCTTAACAGACTCCTGGAGGATAAACTGAAGGCCTTATCCTCCACCTCCCCATTGGAAGAGGTGGTAGGCACAAGTGCCTGTGGCAGTGAAACTTTTAAATGAGCAACCTCACTGAACTGGGCATCCCAGTAGTAGCAGGAATGCCCCACACTTTGAAGGTAACGGGAAGCTCTAAGGAACCCCATTTTTTTGTGGTACTGGGGATTGAACCCAGGGCATTCTACCTCTGAGCTACACCCCCAGCCCTATTTTATTTTGAAACAGGGTCTCACTAAGTTGCAGAGGGCCTCACTAAGTAGCTGAGGCTGGCTACGAACCTGCGATCCTCCTATCTCAGCCTCTCAAGTACTGGGATTACAAGCGTGTGCCACCATGCCCAGTTTCGAACCCCAGTTTTGACCAGAGGTGAGAGAAGGAGCTGTCTTACTCCCTGCACCTAAACCCTTGGCCCCACAGCAACAAGATGTCTGGGAGTGGCCCTGGAGTGTACAGGCCCTGGAGTGTGCACTCCTGAAGCCATGGGGCCTGGGACAGAAGGCCCAGTTACAACTGGACCCATGGATAGCTGCCTGTTCCTGCTTGGTACAAGTCACACTTCCCCTACCAGCAGAAGGCACGATTTTAAAAGGTACACAGGTCATAAGACTATGGCCTATTCCATTGTATACTGTGGAGGATGTTCCTAACCCCTTACCTCCTACCCAGGGTGCTTTGGTGTGGTACCCTCACCCTGGAGCAGCCACTATTCTGGTCACTGTTCTCTCACAAGATAAGCATGTTGCCTGCATCCTCCCAGAAGGGAATGATTTTCCTATGATGGTCTCTCTGCCCTCTTCTACCATCCAGGTTAATGGCAGGGAACAGCCTGCTTTTCCTGTGTACACACCTTTGCAAGACTGCACAACACGTCCCATTGCTGGGTCTGCACCGAGCTACCAGTGGAAGCAGCTAATGGTCTCCCATGGCAAATTGCCCCCACTACTGAAGACAACTGGACTACCTTATGAATGGGATGAGCAATGCCTCATAATAGAGGACTTGTTGTGCCAAGACTGTAATAACACCCTCTCCCCCACCTCCCCTTTGGGATATGCTATAGAAAATGGGTGGGACTGGTTAACAGGGGAACATGTAGAGCTTTCAAGCATAGCACCTTTTTGTATAGAACAGGTGAACCGGTCTGTGACCAATCGAAACACTGGATGGTTGCCCCAAGAACTATGTCAGAATGTTACTTGGTTACTGGATACCAACTGGTGGTGGAATAGGCAGAAACTAATAGGGACCAAGCCCAATGATTTTCTCCCAGATGGCTATCTCTGGGTTTGCAGACATTATGGCTGCCTGTACCTCCCTGCTTATTGGATAGGAAGGTGTATCTGGGGGAGGCCCTACATACAGGGACGAATACTCCCAACTCTTTCTCATAAGCCTAATAATTGGGATCCCATATATCACTGCTGGCACCATGTGCATCAGGCCACCTTTAGCCTTGTTTGTTCCAGGGGGTGGTGCTATAGATGTAGAGATGCAGGTAGAAGTCTTAGTCTGACATGTCACCGAAGTTTTTTTTTTTTTTTCAGACCTGGGGATTGAACCCAGGGACATTCTACCTCTGAGCTATACCTCAACCCTATTTCTTATTCTTTATTTTGAAACAGGGTCTTACTAAGTTGTGTAGGGCCTCACTAAGTAGCTGAGGCTGGCCGCGAACCTGCGATCCTCTTGTCTCAGCCTCCCAAGTACTAGGATTACAAGCGTGCACCACCACGCCTGGCTCACTGAAGTTTTAAATGCATCCCATCAGGCATACAGCCACAGATGTGTGTTCATCTCATGTAGCCACAGATGTGTGTATAGTTACATAAGTATGACTAGGCAAAACACAACATGCATGCATACGTCACACTGGCATGATGTGCACCATTTTGCCCAGAAACCTATGTAAGTGAAGGTTCTGTAGAATAAAGCTGCTCTTTGTTCTCCAGCGAAACCTCCCCTGCAACCACAGCTTGCCCCTGACACAGCCCCTGACAGCAGACTTTCATCATGTCTGTTCATGCACACTTTGCTTTCTAAGATGCCGATGGATGACAAAGTCTCTTAAGTTTGAAGTTGTCTTCTGAGGGGGTCATTCAAACCACACTGGATGCTGACACAGGCAGGTGTGTACTGAGTTCCAGTGTCTGAATCCAAGTAGTGATGATGGAGACCAGCAGGGGTGACAGATCTGTAGTATTTGCAGCTATATTCCAGATCTGTGTACTTCATTAGAGCCTGGCCTAGTAATCTGGTTCCTGGGGAACTGATATCCTGAATCAGAATGCATCTGACTTTCTTCTTATGAAAATTTATAAAAATCCAAGTATTTGAGACATTAGACATCCTTTCTGATAGCCATGTGGCAGCCTTAGTAGTGAAGAAGAGAAGACAGGTTTTGTTCCACTCCCCATTCATCTGGGTCACTGTGCTTTACTCATATGACCCACCAGTGCTATATAGATATAGTCACTCTGGACATTAGAGATGGTTAAGGAGCGGTCAGCCCCATAGCTGGAGCCCGAGAAGCCATCAGGGATGCCGTCCCCCTTGCCGGGGCTTCCATCTCTATCAACATGCATCACATACTGACGGCCCTGCCCTGGCTGCTGCTGGTCCCATTCAATGATGGAGGTGCTGTGCTCACTGCTCAGGGTACAGGTGAGCTAGGTTGAGGCTACCAGGGAGGCAGATTCAGAGGGACCGTAAAAACACAGAAATTTATTATATCCTAGAAAAATGATGGGAAGAAAGAACATTCCTGGCATGAGTCTGGGAAGTGGTATTGGTGATCTGGGGGTTGGGATGCTGGGACCATGCTGGACTGTGCAGTGCAGGAGGAGGAATGGGGGCTAGGCTATGGTGTAGACACCCCAGAGCTCTGCTGACACAGACACACTGCAAGTCTCTTATTCACTCTCAATCCCCAGAGGAGAAAAAAGAGTGAATCATGCAAATTTTTGCCTCTTTCACTGGCCAATCAAACCCTCCATTCAGCCTGTGTACAGCTCCATATTTGGGTATCGTTTCTGGGAGGTGTGGGCGTGAACTGATCCTGGTCTGTGACTCCCCAGTGGCCCAGAGAGGTCCCAGCTACTGGGACCAGTGAACCCTGAGCAGAGACCAGGAGGTAGAGGTCTGGTTTCCCAGCTGAGAGCTGCCAAAGACCATCAGAAGGGTGTCCATGGTGCCCCATGCTGCCCAGACCCAGGTCATCATTTCTGTGAGCAGAAGATAAATGGGCCTGACAGGGCCTCCTACCTCCACCAGGACCTTAAACACTGCCCACTCCTCTCCCAAGGGCAGAGTGAGGTTCCTACTTGGAGGCAGCCTCTGACCTAATCACAGGCTTTAGTTTTTCCATTGGGCCCTCCTTCATGAGAACAAGACATGTCAGTCACCCCCCATTATAAGGAATCTTCAGGGGAAGGGGTGTTCACACATAAACTCTACCTGAAATAAGTCCATTAACTGAGTCCAGGGAGAGTTCAGGAATGAACCCATGACTCAGGCTGCTTACGAAGCCAGGATTCTCTCTCCCTTCTTGATTTCTATATGATCACACATATAGAGCCAAACAGTGAATGACTGGGTAAGTGATCAATTGAAGAATGGAATAAGAGGTTTGAAGAATGGAATTAGAGAGGTTTAAGAAAGAAGAGGGGAGCTGGGTGTGGTGGTGTATGCCTGTAATCCTAGGAGGATTGCAGGTTCAAGAATAGCCTTAGAAACTTAGTGAGACTCTATCAGTCTAGTGAAACCCTGTTTCAAAATAAAAACAAAATAGGACTTGGGGTGTAGCTCAGTTATAGAATGCCCTGGGGCTCAATCACCAATACCACAAAAAGGAAGAGAGAGAGAGAGAGAGAGAGAGAGAGAGAGAGAGAGAGAGAAAAGAAGAAGAAGAAGAAGAAGAAGAAGAAGAAGAAGAAGAAAAGAAAAGAAGAGAAGAGAAAGAAGAAAGAAAGAAAGAAAGAAAGAAAGAAAGAAAGAAAGAAAGAAAGAGGGGATGTGAATGTCTAATTCCCCAAAAAGATCTCAAAGACTGTCCCAGGATTTTCTGATATAAAGATCTTGGTACTAACTGAGAAACTTGCAGGGGAAAAGGGATGGTAGGAGAGGGAGAACTGAGAGATCTAGGAGAAAACACAACAGGGAAAGGGGGTGAGAGTGAGGGGCAGTCTGGCTTGCTTTCCTTTCTGTTTGGGCTTTTTGAAGAAAGTAGAGCCTGTCCCCACCTTTTACCCGTGCCTTCTGTCATGAACTGAGGGATCTTTCCTTGATCAAAACTTTTTTTTCTGTAAGAGATTCTTTATTGGTTTCTGTTTGCTAATGGCTTATCTTCTTTTTTACACCATTCTTATGAAGTTGGTGATATTAACAAATAGATTTTGGGGTAAGGAGACTTTTTAAAAGGGGTATATGCTGATGGACTGCCTATTGCCCCTTTTCTCTCCTCAGTCTCTTGGGTGAAGGGGCTTTGCTTGATGCCATCCTGGGCATGGATGGGCCATTTTCCAACACCACCAGCACCATCAGATACTGGATCCTTAGCCCAGCGAGCAGCTCTGTCCTCAGGAGCATGGGGTGTTGTGAGCTCTGAGTTTGTTTACCCCATGGGAGGAAGCACCTGCTGTAGCCTCTAACCCAGGCCAGTGAGAATAGCCCAGATCATGCAGTATGAGCAATGTGACTGTTTCAGACCTGGCCTCTGAGAAGACCCACAGTGCCCCCTGTTGCAGCGAGAATGACGTGCACTTCCTTCTCTACATGTAAGCACTAAATAACAGCCTCTCTAATGTCTGAATTCTAGTCTCACTGTTTTTGTTCTTGATTGCCCCAGGAGTTTCATTTTCAATTTCATTAATTATATTGTCCAGTTTTAGAATTTTCCTTTGGTTTATTTCTGTCTTTAATTTCTTTTCTGGATTTTGATACTTTTTCATTTGTTTAAAGAATACCTAACTTTGCTTATCAAAATGATTGTAAGGTTGCTGATTTAAAAATCTCTGCCAGCTGGGTGTGGTGGCACACACTTGTAATCCAAGTACTTAGGAGGCAGAGACAGGAGAATCACAGGTTCAAGGACAGCCTCAGCAAGTACTGAGAGTCTCATCAACCTGGTGAGACCCTGTTTCGAAATAAAAATGAAATAGGGCTGGGGATGTAACTTGGAGGTAGAATGCCTCTGGGCTCAATCCCCAGTACCACACACACACACACACACACACAAAAAAAAAACTCTGCCACACAATTTCTGCACCAGAGTCAACCCAGTGTTGGTGTCCATGAACTGTCATTACTCATTTAGGTTGTGATTTTCCTTGTTCTTGATATAAGACTTTTTAAAAATTGTATGGTAGACATTTTGCATATTATATTATGAGACTCTCTAGGGGTTTATAAGTAGGTCTGATGAGATTTGGATATGGAATGTTTCTCAGAAAAGCTTCTGTGTTGTCAATGCAGAAATGTTTACAGGTGAATAATTGAATCAGGTCTCTGACTTCATCAGTGGATAACTCCACTGATGGATTCATAATTTGAATGGGTTTACCCAGTGGTAGCTGTGGGCAGGTGGGGTGTGGCTGGTTGAGGTAGGTGACTGGTGGCATGGGTTTCCAGTGCGTGGAAAGATCTCTACATGTATGGTACAGGGAAATGCCCCATGCATGGAATTGTGTAGTAGTTACAATTTTTTTAATCACAAAAAGAACAGGAATATCTTAAGACATTTGCCTATTATGACTAAAAATGGTAACAAACCTAGAGAAAAAGCCTACTAATAAAAGACACAAACACACACACACACAAATTGTGTTTGTGTGTTTTATTAGTTAGTAGACCAGATTCTCAATGCTTAGAAATCCTCATTCTTAGCAATAAAGATTTTTTGTTTTTGTTTTTGTTTTGTTTTTGTGGGGGGTATTAGGGATTGAACCCAGGGACATTCTATCTCTGAGTCACATCCTCAGTCCTATTTTGAAGCAGGGTCTCACTAAGTTGTGGAGGATCTCACTAAGTTGCTGAGGCTGGCTGTGAACCTGCGATCCTCCTGTCTCAGCTTCCCAAGTATTGCAATTACAAGCGTGCACCACCACGCCCTGCGTAATGCAGGTTTTAACTATTAGAGCATGATAACTCTGAGAATCAGGTCCCTTCCATGAGAGTTTGTTGTGTTGCTATTGTTGTTGTTGTTTTGTCTTAGTTGTTACTGTTGATGATTTATTACTTCATGCACTTTCTGGACTGTTTCTGTCACTTTGAATTGTCTGTATGGGAGTGGCCAATGTCTGTGCTCAGTTATATTAGAGGCTAGCTAAATATCGGGTACACACTTCTTTAAAAGCACTGAAGGATTATATCTCTCAGCTTTTGCCAAGGGCTCTTTGTGTGTGTCAGGGCACAACTTCCACAGTCCCTGGCTTTACAGTTCTTCCCTGATCTTCACTTCATCCTCCCACAGACACTTGATTTCAGCCAGATGAGAGAGCTTAGGGCCTCTCATTTCCTACTGGGTAGGCACATGGCCAAAAGCATGTGAGTGCTCTTACATCTTCGGGAATGTGTCAGAGGTCATTAACACCACCTACAGACTTCCCACACCCATTTTACTTCCATCTGTTTTGAAAGGAATATGTAGTATCCACTGACACTGAAGCCACTGCTCAGGGTGCAGGTGAGTCTGGCAGATGCTCCAGGAGATGCCAAGAGGGAAGGTGGTGGAGTCAGCACAGGCTGGGAGACGGAACCTGCAAACACAGACAGGATAGACGCTGAGGCTGGGGCAAGAGCAGCATTTCTCATGAATTCTGAAACTGACTGGTTGATATGAAGTAGGAATCCAGACCTGCTGAAGACTGTTCTTACCTGTGCAGTGAGAGAGGAGCAGGAGGAGGAGAGGAGTCCAGGCCATGGTGGACACAGCCCTCTGAGCCCCACAGTGGGGCCGGATTGCCCCTGGCCTCCTTTTCTTCCCCACCCTCTGCAGAGTAGGGGCTGTCCATGCAAATGTGTGTCCATCATGGTCACCCAACCCCTCCTGAGCCCTGGCACTGGAGCTCAGCTCACACTGACCAGGCCAAAGGCCTGGGCTTCTTTGAGTGAATGGTCCTTATTGAGTAGCTGTATAGTCCACAGAGGCATATCACAGCGCCCCCTGCTGGATGAGCACCCACAATTCCCCATGGTCCAGAGACCTAAGATCCAGCTGGTTTCTGCAGCTCCCAGTTCACTATCTCTATTTACACCTCCATGCTCTGATTTCTAAATGTTGTGATTCTGATACAGTATGATTCAGTTTCTCACTCCTAGAGGGAATCCTGGACTATAAAAGGTGCAAAAAATGTGCATCAACAGCAATTGAAATTATTACCCTACTAAAGGTGCTCAAACATATCACTGGGATTGAACCAGGGGCATTCTACCTTCGAACTACACCCTTTTTTTATTTTGAAACAGGGTCTTGCTAAGTTTCTGAGGCTGGCCTCAAACCTGTGATCCTCCTGTCTCAGCCTCCCATGTACTGGATAACAGGTGTGGACCACCACACCCAGCTTAAACCATATTTTAATGTTCTGTATTCTTTGGGCAGTAAAGAAACATATTTCAACTACTTTCAGTATTTATCTGTTTGTGTTTTAATTTCCAATTTTTCAGTACTAATTGGCAAAGTGACGCTAATGCAGTGAATCTTAATTTGCAGCTGCAGAGCTCACAAGGTGCCCTGCTGTACTAGAATGCATCCAGCCCAGCCTGTGCATCCTCAGACACTCATCCATCAGCTTCCTTCGTCCCTTCTCCCAGTGAAGAATATCTCTCTTTGGACATAAAGCTCACAAACCCATCATTCTTTCCTCATGAATTATCTTAAATGGCATTGGGGAATTGAAGAGTTGGATATGAGAAATTATTTTAATGACATGGTGGATTTGTAGCTCAGTATGGAATATTTCTCCTTATTCTTCTTTTCTCTTCCTTTTATGAATTCATTTATTTTTGGTACTGGGGATTGAACCTGGGGGCATTCTACCTCCAACATATACCCCCAAACCTTTTTAATTTTTGTTTTGAAACGGGGTCTCGCTAAGTTGCTGAGACTGGTCTCAAACCTGTGATCCTCCTGTCTCAGCCTCCCAAGCACTGGAACTGCAGGCATTCAAGACAATGTGACCGACACACAAAAACATGAAAGTTGCACATAGTAATGGGTCGCCATGTAATGCTCAATACATGCACACATTGTGTAATGTTTAACCAGATTGATCACATATAGCTCCTTGAACATTTGTCATTTCTGTATTGTGAAAAATTTAAAAATCCTTTCTTCTAGCTTTTTGAAATGTATATTGCTGTCATCTATAGTCACCATACTGTGCATAGTACACCAGAGATCCTTTCTCTTCTCTAACTATAATTTAACATCCTTTGATCAACCTTTCTGACCCTCTGGGCCCTTCCACTCTCTCTGGCCTCTGTCTACTCTCAATCCTGAGATCAACTTCTTTAGATTCCGCATGGGAGGACTGTTGGTGTAGCTCAGTGGTGGAGAACTTGCCTAGCATGTGAGGGCCTAGATTCAACCCCAGCACTACAAAAAGAGAAAAAAAAAAGATTCTACATATGAATGAGATCATGCAGTACTTTACATGCCTGACTTATTTCACTTTACATAATCATTTCCATCCATGTTTTTGCAAATGACAGGGTTTCATTATTTTCATGACTGAATAATATTCCAATGTGTACATGTGCCACATTTTCTTTGATGGACACTTCTTTTTTTCCCATTTCTTGCTACTGTAAATAATGCTGCAATGAATATAGGAGTGCAGGTGTCTCTTTGACATACTGATTCCATTTCCCTTGGATACATACACAGTAGTAAGATTTCTGGATCACATGGTCCTATTTTTAACTTGGGGGGGACCTCCATATTATTTCCCGTACTGACTATACTGATTTACATTCTCACTAACAGTGTCCAAGGGTCCCCTTTTCCCATATTTTCACCAGAATTTGTTATTGTTGGTCTTTTGGATAACAGGATTCTTGCTAGGGTAAGATAATGCCTCACTCCGGCTTGGGTTTGCACTCCCCTGATGATTAGTAGCTGATCATTGTTTTCTGTACCTATTTGATGTCTTCTTTTGAGAAATGTCTATTTAGAGCTATTGTCCATTTTTATTCAGGTGGTTGCTATTGCTATTTTTGTTGAGTTTTGTAGTTCCTTATATATTATGACATATCAAAGCCTTGTGAGATGTACACATTGAAAAATATTGTCTTCCATTCTGTAGGTTGACTCTTCACTCGGTTGCTTCCTTTGCAGAAGCTTTTTAGTTTGGTGTAATCCCATTTGTCTCTATTGGGTTTTTGTTTCCTTTGTTTATTGGGTTCTTGTTCTTATCCTTGTCCAGTCCAATATCCTAAACTATTATCCCTGTATTTTCTTCTAGTAGCTTCATACTTTCAGATCTTAAATTTAATTCGAATATATTTCAAATAGATTTTTGTAAGTGAGGAGAGATAGTGATATAGTTTCATTCTTATGTATATAGATATCCAATTTGCCCAACACCATTTATTGAAAAGACTTTCCTTTCTCCAATGTGTTCATAGCACCTTTGTAAAAAATCTGTTGGTTTTAGATGTGTGGGCTTACTTATAGACTCTATCCTGATATGTTGGTTTATGTGTCTTTACATCAACACAATGCTGCTTGGATTACTTCAGCTTTGTAGTTGGACGTAGTGGTGCACACCTGTACTGGTGCTTGGGAGGCTGAGACAGAAGGATCGAGGCCAGTGAAGACCTGCAGCAACTTAGTGACACCCTATTTAAAACAAAACAAAACAAAAAAAAAACAGGGTCTCTCTAAGTTGCTGAGGGCCTCACTAATTTGCTGAGGCTGGCCTCAAACATTGGTCCTCCTGTCTCAGCCTCCCAAGTACTGGGACAACAGGAGTGGGCCATCACCCCTGGCTCCAGACTTCATAGATCTTGACACCCAGGTGCTGACCAGCGCTTGCACCCTCTCCTCCCCATGACTGCGCGGCCTGATGCTGTCAGCCATGCTGGCCTCTCTCATGAGCTCCCTGACCTCCATCTTCAACAGCGCCAGCGCCCTCTTCACCATGGACCTCTACACCAAGATCCGGAAGCAAGCATCCGAGAGGGAGCTCCTGATAGCAGGATGGTGAGGGCACCCCGATCTCCAACTAGAATTCCTCTGGGGAAGGGCAGATGTGGAGGTGACCTGGAAACTAGGCTTCCGTGAAAGGGACCAGAGAGGTCTGCAGTGGAGAGGGTAATGATGAGTGGTCATCTAATCCAACTTCTCTCTTTCCTTACATAAAAACACGCTGTGCTCTCAGATGAGCTCGTTGCTTTTCCAGGCTTTCAATGCCTGAGTGCTTCTTATTTGGTCCTGCTCCTCACACAACTGCTCCAATCACATCATCACAATTATACATTTCCCACCTACTTTCATAGGTTTTGTTTGTTTTGGGTTTTGTATGGAGATTGAACCCAGGGACATTCTAACTCTGAGCTACACCCCCAGCCTTTTTTATTTTTCATTTTGAGACAAGGTCTTGCTAAGTTGCTGAGGATCTCACTAAGTTACTGAGGCTGGCCTCAAATCTGCAATCCTCCTGTCTCAGCCTCCCAAGTACTGGGATTACAAGCATGTACCACCACACCCAGCTTTTTGTTGTTGTTTGTTTGTCTGTTTTAGTTCACTCATTTTATTTGTTATTTTTCTTTATATATTTTTATTGGTGCATTGTAATCTCACATCATAATGTAGTTCAGAGTGATAGGGACATACATTCACACAGCACTTGGTGAGCTTCCCCTCTCCCACTCCTTCCCCTTCCCCATATATGATATTGAGATTAACATTGATAATTTCACATATGTACATAAGATAATGTCACTGAAAGTGAGTCCTTCATTAATTCTCCCTTCCCCATCACCACCCTTCCCTGGACCACCTCCCCCGCTCCACTGGGGTTTCTCCTCCATCATCTAAAGTCCCTCTTGTATCCTGACTACTCCCTAGATTCCACATATGAGAGAAAACATATGACCCTTCACTTTCTGTGATGGGCTAATCCCACTTAACATAATGTCCTCCAAGTCCATCCATTTTCCTGCAAATGACATAGTTTTGTTCTTCTTTATTGCTGAGTAGAATTCCATTGTATGTATATACCACAGTTTCATAATCCATCCATGTGTTGATGGACACCTATGTTGGCTCCATGATTTGGCTGTTGTGAATTGTGCTGCTATAAACATGGATATGCATGTGTCGCCATAATATTCTGAAACCCTTTTGCTTTCTCACCAGGCTGTTTGTCATTGTCCTGATTTCCATCAGCATCCTATGGGTCCCGTTGGTAGAGGTATCTCAAGGTGGACAGCTGATCCATTACACAGAGTCGATTTCCAGCTACCAGGGGCCACCGATTGCTGCCGTCTTTCTACCTGCAATCCTCTGTAAATGAGTCAATGAACAGGTAAGTGGATGCTGCAAAACTTTTGTCATGCTGGAGTGAAAAAAGTTTATTCCACTGGGGTAACAGAGACATTTTTTTCTACCCTGTTTATACAACTCAAGGCCCATCTCCATTCCAATTAAAACCAGCTACAATTTCTTATCTTTACTGGAGTATGAAGATACTTTACATTTATATTCTACATTCAAAATACATTTTGTACATTTCTTTTTTTGTGTGTGATGCTGGGGATTGAACCCAGGGGCATTCTACTGAGCTACGCTCTCAGTCCGAGATGATGATGATGATGATGATGATGATGATGATGATGATGATTCTGGGAACTGAACCCAGGGCATCCTACTTCTGAGCTACATATACTCTCAGCCCTAATAGTAGTATACTGGGGATTGAACCTAGGGGCATTTTACCTCTGAACTATACCCCCATCCCTATTTTATTTTTTATTTTGAAACAGGGTCTCACTAAGTTGTGGAAGGCCTCTGCTAAGTTGCTGAGGCTGGCCTTGAACATGCAATCCTCCTGTCTTGGCCTTCCAAGTACTGGGATTGCGGGCATGCACCACCATGCCCGGGTAGTCTTTACATTTCTTATAAAATATTATGTACACATGTGCTACTGTGTCAATTTGAAGAGCTATCAAATTGTACAATATAAATCATAGATCTACTTATTCTATAAAATAAATCACAAGGCTTCAAACTATCTCTAAAGTTGTAGTCAGGAGAAAAACCTCAGTTTCAGTCAGTGTGGACAGTAACGTTTTGGAATTGGAGAATGAATAGTGTGATGGTTCCTGGGCATGGTTGTGCACACCTGTAATCCCTGTACTTGGGAGGCTGATACAGGAGGATCAGTCTCAGCAAATTAGAGAGGTCTTCAGCAACCTAGAAAAACCCTATTTCAAAATTAAAAAAATAAAAGCCAGGCATAGTGGTGCACACTTGTAATCCCAGTACTTGGGAGGCTGAGATAGGAGGATTGCAGGTTCGAGGACAGCCTCAGCAAGTAGTGAGACTTTCATCAACCTAGTGAGACTCTGTTTCAAAATAAAAAATAAAAGGGCTGGGGGTGTAGCTTGAAGGTAGAATGTCACTGGGTTCCATCCCAAGTTATCAAAAAAATCTAAAAAATAAAGAAAATAGGGCTGGGGGTATAGTTCAGTAGTAGACTGCCTCTGGGTTTAATCCCCAGTACAAAAAACAACAACAGTGTGATGGTACTCTAGGACCACAGAGAGCGACATCCCACCCATGGGCAATGTTCCCTATTTTGGTAACCTTTGCTCAAGGTAGATCCATTGTTGGTCCTTAGTTAAGAAGGCAGGCAGGATGATAACTATCATGTACTTGAATGAGCGCCTCTTATTTTCTAAACACTCTGATTTCATTCTTGTTTCTCTTGCAGGGAGCATTCTGGGGTCTAATGGTTGGATTCATGATGGGCCTTATTTGCATGATTGCAGAGTTTGTCTATGGCACAGGGAACTGCTTGGCTGCCAGCAACTGTCCCAAGATTATCTGTGGAGTGCACTATCTGTACTTTGTCCTCATTCTTTTTTGTGTGTCTCTTCTGGTCATCTTGGGAGTTTCCCTCTTAACCGAAACCCATTCCTGACGTCCATGTGAGTACTGGGAAAAGGCTATATGCTCTTTGTGAAACATGAGTTGTCTTCTGAAACTATAATTTTTATATAAGACTGAAGCCAATGGGATCCTTGCATCACTAGAATTAGACAAACCCTAAGAGATTATCATCCACTCGTCCAACTGCACAACAATGTGCACCCTCTATGTGCAAAACACCAGTGAATTCAGAGTAAGGGCTTAGGAAATGGGCATCTTGCTTTTAACACTTCACAATGAGGCAAGAATGGTGGCACAAACTTGTAGTCCCAGGACTTGGGAGGCTGAACAGGAGGATTGCAGGTTCGCGGCCAGCCTCAGCATCTTAGTGAGGCCCTCCGCAACTTAGTGAGACCCTATTTCAAAATAAAAAATAAAATAGGGCTGGGGGTGGAGCTCAGAGGAAGAATGCCCCTGTGTTCCATCCCCAGTACCACACACACACACACACACACACACATAAAAAAAAAAACTTCACAATACAGTTGGTAGGTAAATCTCCAAAACTGTGATAGAATACCAGGAAGGAAATAATTAATGTTGCCCAAGAGACTGAAAAAGACTTAACAACAGAGATAAAATCTGGGCCTTTTTGGGGGGTAAGTAGAATTTTATATCCAGTATTAACATTGGTACAGTTTTTGTCAGTTTTCTTTTCTTTTCTTTTTTTTTTTTTTGCAGTACTGGGGATTGAACCCAGGAACATTCTACCTCCAAGCTACATTGCCAGTACTATTTTATTCTTTATTTTGAAATAAGGTCTCGCTAAGTTGCTGAGGCTGGCCACAAACCTGTGATCCTCCTGTTTCAGCCTCTCAAGTACTTTGGACTACAATACTTGGTTGGTGTGCATCAACCACTCCTGGTCAGAGATTTTTTTAAGTGGTAACAAGGTCCAGGAAGAGGAGAAATATAATAGTGAGATGCATTTTTGTCTTTCAAATTGATAAATATACAATATATGAAAAATGTCTAGTGTTGGTGAGGATTTAAGAAATGCCCACAGTCATGAATTGTTGGCATATGACTTTTACAATTTGTAAGGTATTATAGAGCAGTATTTATCATTTTTAACTATCATACCTTGTGAGTCAGTAATCCCACTTTTAGGAGATTATGTAGAAATACTTGTATAAGTATGAAAACTATGTATAAGGACTTTCTCTGCAAAAATTTTCTAGTGGAAAAATAGAAATCTAGAAAAATTGGGGGAAAATCCAGCTTTTCATTACTAAGGGAATGAGTACACAATACTACTGCATTGAATATTATGCATCTGTTCAAAAACATGAGGAAGCCAGGCAAGGTGGCACATGCTTGTAATCCCAGTACTTAGGAGACTGAGACAGGAGGATCACAGGTTCAAGACCAGTCTCAGAAACTTAGCAAGAGCCTGTTTCAAAATGAAAAAAAAAAAAAGGCCCAGGGGTGCACCCCAAAGTAGAATGTCCCTGGATTCAATCCTCACTATAAAAAAAGAAAAACATAGCTGGGCATGGTACCACACATCTGTAATCCCAGTACTTGGGAATCTGAGACAAGAAGAGCTTAGGTAAGAGGACGGCATCAGCAATGTAGTGAGACTCAGTAATCTAGCAAGACCTTATTTTGAAAAAACAAAAACTAGAAAGGGCTGCAGGTGTAGATCATAGGTAGAATGTCCCTGGTTTCAGTTCATAGAATGAATGAATGAATAGATAAATAAATAAATAATGCAAGAGTGGAGAAAGGAGTGGAGTTGGGGCAGAAAAGGGATATGTAAGAGTGTAAATTGCAAGTGGAAATCAAGAAAAATATCTAAAAATGATGGATGCAGAAATAGAATTTAGAAAAATATTTGTAAAGTAATAGGACTACCACTAGTCATTAGAGAAGAGGAGGGAAAAGAGGGGAAGACAGAGGGAGGCCAAGTGATGTTAGAGGAGAAGAAAAGAAGGAGAGGCAGGAATGAGGGCATTCAGGTGACAGTAGAGGAGAGAATGGGAAGTAGGGAGAGGACAGAGTGAAGCCATGTGACAGTAGAGAAGAGGACAGGAGGAGGCCAGGTGACAGTAGAGGAGATGAAGGGGAAAGAGGAGAGAGCAGAGGGAGTACAGTTGACAGTAGAGGAGAGGAAGGAGAAAGAGGGGAGGACAGAGGGAGGACAGGTGACAGTAGAGGAGAGAAGTGAAAGCAGGGGAGGACAGAGGAAGGCCAGGTGATAGAGGAGAGAAAGGGAAGGAAGGGAGGACTGAGGGAGGCCAGGAGACAGTACAGGAGAGGAAGGGAAGGGAGGACAGAGAGAGGCCAGGTGAAAGTAGAGGAGAGGAAGGGAAGAGGGAGAGGACAGAGGCAGTCCAAGTAACTGTAGAGGAGAGGAAGAGAAGGAGGGGAGGAAAGAGGGAGGCCATGTGACAGGAGAGGAGAGGAAGGAATAAAGGGGAGGAGAGAGGGAGGATGGGTGACAGGAGAGGAGAAAAAGGGAAAGAGGGGGGCAGGGAGGAAACGTGACAGTAAAGAAGAAGAAGGGGAAAGTGGGGAGAAGAGGGAGGCCAGGTGATAGTAGAGGAGAGGAAGGGAAAAGAGAACTAATGGAGAAGGGGAAAGAGAACTAATGGAGAGAAGAAGATGGAGAGGAGGAAAGAGGGAGGCCAGGTGACTGCAGAGGAGAGGAAGGGAAGGAGGGGAGGAGAGAGGGAGGCCAGTGATAGTAGAGGAGTGGAAGAGAAGGAGGGGAGGACAGTGGGAGAACAGGTGACAATAAAGGAGAGGAAGGGAAGGAGGGGAGGACAGTGGGAGTCCAAATGACAGTAGAGGAGAAAAGGGGAAGAAAGGAAAGGAGAGACAATCCAGGTAACTAATGGAGAGAAGAAGATGGAGAGGAGGAAAGAGGGAGGACAGGTGACAGTAGGGGAGAGGAAGGGGAAAGAGGGAAGGACAGAGGGAGGCCAGGTGGAAGTAGAGGAGAGGTAGGGGAAAGGGGAAGACTGAGGGAGGCCAGGTGGAAGTAGAGGTAGAGGAAGGGAGAGAGGGGAAGACAGAGGAGGACAGGTGACAGAGGAGAGGAAGAGGAGGGGAAGGAGAGAGGGAGACTAGGTGACAGTAGAGTAGAGGAAGGGAAGGAGGGGGAGACAGGAGACCAGGTTACAGTAGAGGAGAGGAAGGGAGAAGAGGCAAGGACAGAGGAAGGCCAGGCAATAGTAGAGGAGAAGAAGGGGAAATGGGAGGACAGAGGGAGACCAGGTGACAATAGAGAAGAGAAGGGGAAGAAGGGGAAGACAGAGGGAGGACAGGTGACTGTAGAGGATAGGAGGGGAAAGAGTGTAGGACAGAAGGAGTCCAGGTGACTGTACAGCAGAGGAAGGGAAGGAGGGGAGGACAGAATGAGGCCAGATGCCTGTAGAGTTGATGAAGGGAAAGAGGAGAGGACAGAGGGAGGAAGGTGACAGTAGAGGAGAGGAAGGGAAGGAGGTCAGGTGACAATAGAGGAGAGGAGGGGAATGAGGGGAGGGCAGAGGGAGTCCAGGTGACAGTAGAGGGAGGAAGAGAAAGAGGGAAGACAAAAGGAGGCCAGATGATAGTAGAGGAGAGGAAGAGGAAAGACAGGAGGACAGAGTGAGGCCAGGTGATAATAAAGGAGAGGAAAGAGAAGCCAGAGGAAGGCCATGTGACTGTAGAGAACAGGAGGGATAAGAGGGGAGGACAGCATGAGGTCAGATAACTGTAGAGGAGAGGAAGGTTAAAGAGGGGAAGACAGAGGGAAGCCAGGTGATAGAAGAGGACAGAAGGGTAAATAGGGGAGGACAGAGAGAGGCTAGGTGACAGTAGAGGTTAGGAAGAGAAGGAGGGGAGGACCAAAGGAGGAAAGGTTAGAGGAGGGGAAGGGAAGGAGGGGAGGGCAGAAGTAGGACATGTGATAGTAGAGAAGAAGGGAAAGAGGGGAGGAGAGGAGGAGACCTGGTAACAGTAGAGTAGAGGAAGTGGAAAGATGGGAGGACAGAGGGAGGTCAGGTGATAGTAGATGAGGGGAAAGAGGATAGGGCAGAGGGAGGCTAGGTGATAGTAGAAGAGAGGAAGTGGAAAGAGGGAAGGAAAGAGGGAGACTAGGAGAAAGTAGGAGAGTGAAAGTTAAAGATGGGAGGATAGAAGAAGGCCAGGTGACAGTAGTGGAGAGAAGGAAAAAGGGGAGAGGGTAGATTGAGGACAGGTGGCAGTAGAGGAGAAGAAGAAGTAAGAGGGAAGGCCATGGGGAGGCTAGGTGACAGTAGAGGAGAGAAAGGGAAGGAGGGGAGGACAGAGCAGGTTACAGTAGAGGAGAAAAAGGGAATGAGGGGGAGACAGAGGGAGGCCATTGATAGTACAGGAGAAAAGGGGAAGAAGAGGGGGAGAGAGTGAAACCAGGTGACAGTAGAGGAGAGAAGGGGATGGAGGGGAGGAAAGAGGACAGATGACAGTAGAGGAGAGGAAGGAGAAAGAGGAAAGGACAGGGAGGCAAGGTGAAAGTAGAGGAGAGGAAGGGGGAAAGTGGAGGACAGAGGAAGACCAGGTGACCCTAGAGGAAAGGAAGGGGAAAGGGGAGGACAGAGGAAGGCCAGATGAGAGAGGATGAGAGGAAAGGGAAAGAGAAGAGGACATGGAAGGAAGACAGTGACAGGTGACAGTAGAGTAGAGGAAGGGAAGGAGAGGAGGATAGAGGGAGGCCAAGTGACAGTAGAGGAGAAAAGGGGATGGAGGGGAAGGAGAGTGGGAAACCAGGTGACAGTAAAGGAGAGAAAGGGAAGGAGCAGAGGACAGAGGGAGGCCAAGTAATGGTAGTGGAGTGGATATGAAAGAGTGGAAGACAGAGGGAGGACAAGTGGCAGTAGAGGAGAGGAAGGGGAAAGAGGAAAGGACAGAGGGAGGCCAGGTGACAGTAAAGGCAAGGAGGCAAAAGAGGGGAGGACAGATGACAGTAGAGGAGAGAAAGGAGAATAAGGGGAGGACAGAGGGTGGCCAAGTGACTGTAGAGGAGAGGAAGGGTAACGAGGTAGGATAGAGAAAGGAAACGTGGCATTAGAGTGAGGCCACATGACAATGTAGGAAAGGAAGAGAAGGAGGGGAGAACAGTGGGAGGGCAGATGACAATAAAGGAGAAAAGGGGAAGGATAAGGAAGAAAGAGAGAAGCCAAGTGACAGCAGAGGAGAGGAAGGGGAATGAGGGGAGGACAGAGGGAGGCCAAGTGACAGTAGAGGAGAGAAGGGGAAAGAGATAGGACAGAGGAAAGACATGTGACAGTAGAGGAGAGGAAAGGGAAAGAAGGGGAGACAGAGGGAGGTAGTGACAGTAGAAATGAAAGGGGGAACGAGGGGAAGGAAATAGGAAAACCAGGTGACAGTAGAGTAGAGAAGGGGATGGAGGGAAGGATAGAGTGAGGACAGGTGACAGTAGAGGAGAGGAAAAGGTAAGAGGGGAGGACAGGTGACAGTAGAGGAGAGAAAGGCGAAATAGGGAAGGACAGAGGGAGACCAGGTTACAGTAGAGGAAAGGGAAGGAGGGGAGGATAGAGGGAGGCTGATGACAGTAATGGAGTGGAGGTGAAAGATTGCAGGACAGTGGGAGGACAAGTTACAGTAGAGTTGAGGAAGGGAAGGGGTGAGGACTAAGGGTGTCCAGGTGACAGCAGAGGAGAGGAAGGGGAAAAAGGGGAGGACATAGGAGGCCACATGATAATACAAGGGAGGAAGGTAAGGTAGGGAAGTAGAGAGGAGGCCAGGAGACAGTAGAGGAGAGGAAGGGGAAATAGGGGAGGAGAAAGGGAGGACAGGAGACAGTACAGGAAAAGAAGGGGAAAGAGGAGAGGACAGTTGGAGGCCACATGACAGTAGAGAAGAGGAAGGGGAAAGAGGTAGGACAGAGGGAGTCCACGTGACAGTAAAGGATAGGAAGGGGAAAGAGGAGAGGACAGAGAAAGGCTGGGTGACAGTAGAGGAAAGGAAGCGAAGGAGGGGAGGAGAGATAAAGGCCAATTGACAGTAGAGGTGGAAAGGGGAAGGAGGGGAAGGAGAGAAGGAAACCAGGTGACAGCAGAGGAGAGAAAGGAAGGGGTGGAGAGGGAAAGAGGGAGGACAGGTGACAGTAGAGGAAAGGGGAGGGCATATGGATGCTAGGTGACAGTAGAGTAGAAGAAGGAAAAAGAGGGGAATCAGAGGGAGACCAGGTGAATGTAGAAGAAAGGGGAAAGAGGGGGAGGCCAGGTGATAGTAGAGGAGAATAAGGGGAAAGAGGGGAAGACAGAAGACCATGTGACAGTAGAGGAGAGGAAGGGGAAAGAGGGGAGGACAGAAGGAGGCCAGGTGACAGAGGATGAGAGGAAGGGAAGGAGAGGACAGAGGGAGGCCAAGTGACAGTAGAGGAGTAAAGGGGAAGGATGGGGAGGAGAGAGGGAAACCAGGTGAGATTAGAGGAGAGAAAGAGAAGGAAGTGAGGACAGAGGGAAGACAGGTGATAGTAGTGGAGTGGAGGCAAAAGAGGGGAGGACAATTGGAGGACAGGTGACAGTAGAGGAGAGGAAGGGTAAAGAAGGGAGGACAGAAGAAGGCCAGTTGACAGTAGAGGCAAGGAGGTGAAAGAGGGGAGGACAGGTGATAGTAGAGAGAGGAAGGGGAAAGAGGGGCGGACAGAGGGAGACCAGATGGGGATAGAGGAGAGTGAGGTTAAGGAGGGGATGACAGAGGGAGGCCAGGTGGCAGTACAGGAGAGAAGGGGAAGTAGAGGAGGACAGGTAATTTTAGAGGAAAGGAGGGGAAAGAGGGGAAGATAGAGGAAGGTCCAGAGACTGTAGAGGAGAGAAATATTAAAGTGGGAGGACAGAGGGAGGCCAGGTGACAGAAGAGGAGAGCAGTAAAGACAGTGGACAAAGGCTAGGTGACGATAGAGGATAGGAAGAGAAGGAGGGGGAGAACAGAGGGAGGAAAGGTGTCAGAGGAGAGGAAGGGAAGGAGGGGAGGGCAGAGGGAGGCCTGATGATATTAGTGGAGTGAAGGTGAATGAGGGGAGAACAGAGTGAGGACAGGTGACATGAGTAGAGTGGAGGCAAAAGGGGAGGACAGAGGGAGACAGCTGTGAGAATATAATTGCATCTTTTTTGTCAAAGGAGGTAGTTTCACTTAAACCACCATTTTGTAACCTGGTAGGGACTTACATTTCTTTCCCAAATTAACATCTCTTAAGAGATTGCAGGTGTCGACCCTCCCCCATCTTCCCCTGTAGCTGATCTGGAAGAATGTGAAGCTGTAATTCCCACCAATAGGAGTTCAGCACAGGAAGAGCCTGTTATAGTTAGGGCTATAAGACCCACTGGGTTCTTTGTGAAGTGTGTTCTCTCAACACACCTGGGAGCACCCTTTTTTACAAAAAAGTAAAATCACCTTGCCCAGCAATTTTCGAACACGTGCCTTTTCTTTCTTTCTTTCTTTCTTTCTTTCTTTCTTTCTTTCTTTCTTTCTTTCTTTCTTTCCTTCCTTCCTTCCTTCCTTCCTTCCTTCCTTCCTTCCTTCCTCCTTCCTTCCTTCCTTCCTTCCTTCCTTCCTTCCTCCTTCCTTCCTTCCTTCTTTCTTTCTTTCTTTCTTTCTTTTCTTTTCTTTTTTGTGTGGTACTGGGGATTGAACCCAGGGGTGTTCTACCTCCAAGCTACACCCCGGCCCTATTTTTTATACTTTATTTTGAAACCAGGTC
>PVJS01001243.1:0-24001 GCA_004027185.1 Glis glis
GCAAAAAAAAAAAAAAAAAAAAAAGACCTTGGAAATGGTCTATGTGAGCTATCATCTTGGACCATGCGCACCACCACCTCTGCCCCAGTTCCTTCCTTGGAGCTTCTGGGCATTGTTATGACACACCCTTTGTCATTTACTCCAGTTCTAAGAAGAGAATAGTAATGAAAGGCATTTCATTTGTTCTCACACACAGAATAAAATTGGAAATTAGTAATTAAAAGATAACTGGAACACCCATAAACAAAAGCTAGTCAAAGTACAACTTGAAAAGATAGATTTGAAATCAGGTAAAATAGAAAGCAAGGGCAACACTGGGTAGCAGATATAAGCTATAGTCTTCCCCCTACAGCATGTACATCAGCACAGGCTCTTCTAAGGAGTAAGTCTGAAGTGCCCTGGGGATCATGTAAGCTTTAAGGTTGGGTCCCTGTGTGTTAGAGCCAAAGGAATCACTAAAAGGTGAGTGTTTCTAGGCTTCTTTCTATTCTGTCTTCATTCCTTCTAAACTGACAGGGTAGCTCTTGATCTTTCCACTGCTCCTGTGCTTCAAAAAGCTGTATCAAAATTGTCCTCCTAGTTGGCTTCTCAGGAGGATAGACCTGCCCAGACAGTGAGGGAAAGTAGTTCAGATCTCAACAGTCCACCGGGGGAATCAAAGTTCTCTTCCATATTCTGTCCACTTAGAAAACAAACACACATAAAATGTCCAGCAACATTAGAAATGCCAATATCTGAATCAAGGGAGGGTCCTAGGTCAAAGGCTCAACAGAAATTAAATGGAATGAGCTAGGCTGCTGCTGAGAGCAGTGAGATGATATGATGATGCTTAAACCTGGCACAGCAGGTTCCTGTTACAAAGTCTTCTAGTGTGCTGCCATTAATACCACCAACAACCTTGGGAGGTAAGTACCTCAGTCAAATTTTATTAACATTAATGACAAGCATTTTGTGTGTGTGTGTGTGTGTGTGTGTGTGCGCGCGCGCACGCGCCGCATGCTCACACACATATGTGATACTAGAGATTAAACCCATGGGCATTCTCCCTCTGAGATACACCCCTAAACCTATTTTACTTTTTATTTTGAAACAGGATCTCGCTAAGTTACTACATGCTGGCCTCGAACCTGCAATCCTCCTGTCTCAGCCTTCTACGAACTGGAATTACAGGCATGCGCCACTGCGCTCAGCTAATGACAAATATTTCTTAAGCTCTTATTCTGTATACTAAGCCCTTCGTTTAGCCTTATAGAACTGGAATTAGCCTCATTGTTTACACTAGAAGCACAGAAAGCAAGGTAACTATCCACAATCACACAGTCAATGGCGCGGTTCTGTAACCAGGTAGTCTGACTCCATGTTTGACACTCATCAATCTGTATTCTCAATGACTCACCCCAGGTCACACTGCTAGTGATGAAGGACAGGGATATCTACCAAACTCATTTTTTTCACATCAGATCTGCTTAGTGTGGTCAAAACAAAAATATCATGTGTAGTAGGTACGGTGGAAAAAAGCTGGAGGAAATGATTTGAATTCTAGCTCACTATGACTGTGTGATCTGAGGAGCTTTCCAAGACACCTTTTTTCCTTTAGAAATCTGTAGATGTCCTTTTCCATCTAACCCACCAGGATCTTGCAAAACTCAAATGCAAGAACAGTTCTTTGTCCAATGAACTTCTTGCTACAACCTAAAATGTGTGTTTGTAAGCATGCTGCCTTACAAACTGACACAAAGACCAAGGAATACATTTCAGCTCTGAAGTGAATAAAAATAATCCATTCTATTTGTAGCCTTCATTATACAAGAAGAGTAACTCTCCATAGTCTTTCTTGAATCAGAGTTTTGAAAGTATCACTGGATGTAGGAAATTAATTCTTGGAAGCAGGCATTAAAGTGATACAGCATTGAAGAATATTGGGTAAAGAGCAGAGATGTGATTTAAAATGCTTTTCATAAAGACCTTGCTTTATATTTAGCTAAGTAATATATGAAAAAATTGTTACCTTTTAGCACCAGAATGATTACCACCACTGTTCCTGCAAAGGCTGATGCTTGGCCAGCACCGGCAGTGAAATCGAACTAATGGAATTGATTTGCAGGCTCATTTAAAAAACATATGAAGTTGCTTTTTAGAGACAAATTATATATTTGCACATAATTTCTAAAAATTTCTCATAAATTACCTATTTCTAATGATAATAGACTTTCTGCTATTGAAGACACTTTTCTACAGTAGGTCAAGGCACAATTAGTAGACATTTCACACTTGCTCAGAACAGTGATAAAAGCAAAGATGGTAGCACCTTGTAAAGAAAACATTTAAAGTATGCTTATTACATACTAGCCCTGTACTAATCACTTTACATATGTGTTGAATTCCTCAAAACAACAGTTAGGTATCACTATCATCTAATTATTGTGTGTAGGAAACTGAGACTCAGAGAGGGTAAATAAATTGTTCAAAGTCACACAGCTACTAAGTATGGACCTGAACAAGAGCCTAGATGTGTCCGAAGGCTTTTTTTCTCTAGACTCTTAATTTTATCATAAATAATGCCATGACATCCTCAAGAATGAGTGCTGTCCCTGGCTTCCTAATCTTTCGTCACTGTCATTTGACTCAATTTTGATTTCACAATTTATATACCCAAATTCCTGGTTATTGAGGAGAATTGCTAATTAATTCTTTTCCATTCTTTTCAAACATATTTTTATTGATAGGTGGTTGTGAAAAAAATGGAAATAGGAGATAATAAAAAATTAAGAGCTATATACTCTCCTTTTTAGGAGAGTATATTTGTCATATTTCCAGCCTCTTTTTCCTCTGAGTAATATTGTTACTGACTAAAAAAATGAAGACATACACTGTAGTATTTTTGTGTTTTCTCTATATTCTATCAATCAGATTATACACAATAGAACCAACCAAAGTCAATGAGATGCAATACTAATAATTGTGTGTGTGTGTGTGTGTGTGTGTGTGTGTGTGTATACAATAATGTGCTACTTAATGATGGGGATACATTGTGAGTGTTGTTAGGCAATTTGGTCATTGTGCGAACATTCTAGAACATATTTATGTAAACCTAGGTGGAATAGGTCTATCACTTGACTTGGCCTCTGGATGCAATCAAGAGATGCAATAAATTTGAGATGTGTGAGGATGCCACTGGTGTAACATGGCTTAGTGTTTCACAGTAAATATTTTTTATACATAGAGTACACTCAAATAATGATAAAGCCCATAGTATAGTAAACAAATAAATCAGTAAATGATCATTTGTTATAATTATCAGGTACTATGTACTGTATATAACTGTATGTGCTATATTATATGGATGTCAGCATAGTAGGTCTGTTTACACGAGCATCACCATGAACATGTGAGTAACACAATGCACTATGATGTCACTAGTCAGTAAGAATTTTTCAGTTCCACTATAACCTTACGGAACCACTCTTGTATATGTGGCCCATCATTGACCGAAACATCATTGTGCAACATATAACTGCAAATTTTTTAGATAGATGATTCATAGATGAGGTATGTAGGCTTTTGCTAGGATTGATGTGGAAATTTTATGTAGCTAAGTTCAAGGGAAAATTATGTATTGAACCTGACTCTCATGTCCAAATTTCTACTTGCAAAGGAATTCAGCCTGAAATTAAATGTGTAAATAGCAGCAACAGCAATAACAACAGCCCACATGAAAGCAGCAATGCTGTGTGCCACACCCAGTGTTCATTGTTTTATGTGCATTATCTCCCTTCCTTATTTTGTAGGTTAATGACTCCCTGAGTTAATGAACTCTGGCAGTGTCACCAATAGGGGCCAAGCCATATTTGAGGCCAGCTCTGGCTGATTTAGAAGCTTAGACTCAGCTCCCACCATGCTACCCTTGACCGTCAACTGTGAAATATTGGCCTACTATCAATTCATTACTTTCTTTGGGTGTGTCTCTCCTCATCCTCTGCCCCACATAGCCTTAAAGAAGGTTTCTAAAGAAAAGTTTCTTCCTGCTACTATTTTATTTTTGCTAAGAAGCAGTCAAATCTGTTGGGGCTCATCGTGCCATCAGCGGTGTGCTAGGGCAAGGTGTCAAGGTGTGTTACTGAAACACCCCCTGCAGGTGTCTTCATGCAGGTCGATCCAGATCAGGCTTCTTGGGAACACCTGCTAACAGCCTGCAGTGCCAGTGGCTTTGTCATTGGCTTCCAAAGGCAGCCACTTGCTGTGAGTTGGGTAATTTTTTCTTGTAACCCTGTAGAAAAGGGCAGGACATAGGTAGAAAATATACCAATTTCTTTGATGCATCCAAAGTACTTGCCCAATCTTACTAAAAAGGAATGAAAGACCTGTGCAGTAAGTAATATATTTCTATACATCACTGACAAAGAAAGGTTGGTGCTGGCTTCTTCCTGATTCTACAACATTTGTGAAGTGTTTTATGCTGCCAAATTGGCAAAGTCATTTCCACGTGACTTTGCAATCCCTTATGCAAAATATAAAAAATCCCCAAACAAATAAAAAACCCAAAATGTATACAAGGTACCAAATTGCTATACTAGAAAATATAAAGGTCAACAGCTTTTTACTTTTGGTACCCACTGATAGAATAAAATTTTTCTTTATTTGTATGACTAAATAGATGTATTTTTTCTAGCTCTATATTCAGCTATTGCAGTAGTGAAGTTAGTGTCTTGCAGATTAATGGAAATTTTTGTTTCATTGAGCCATTAAGCACAGTGCTCTAGAGGAGGACTGGACACAGACACCCAAAGTGGGATTTGTGTTTGCAAAGCCAAAGAACTGGTTTTTGCCAGGCTTGGAGATGCAGCTGGGCTCCCTGGTGTGGACTTTGCAAGAAGGAACCTAGTGAGCAGAGCCACATCCTTGGGTTCTGGGCAGAGCTGTGCCAATATCTAGTTCTGTACGCTCTGATTCTCGCCCTCACTATCTCCGAAGAGGGTTGCATAAAATGACACCTAACTGCTTTCCAACAGGAAAATCGGAGGACCCTCATTTTCATTGTTCTGCTGAAGTTGCAGGTGGAGTTCAGAGGTCTAGTTTGTGAAGGCCTGTGAAACTTTTGTATCCATTTCAACTTAGAAAATAACCAATTTTACATGTTAACTGGATGAAGCTCCTTATGCATTTTTTCCAGAAATGGAATCAACCCCCATGAGGTCACTTACTTTTTTTTTAATTAAAAGAACACACTAATCTGTTCTCTAGTATCATGTCTCCCTTAAGAAAACCATGTAACTTGGTGAATAATACATAAACCTTTGCATTGCAAACTCAGCTCCATCAATGTTTCCATCTGGGCATTTACAATATTATCAAATATACAGAATGGAAGATGTTGGGTGAAATGCTTTTTGATATGAATGAGAAATACCTTGTTTGGTTATGGAAAAAAGTAACAAAGACAGGAGCAAGAGAGTTCTGGCATTGTGTCTTGGTTTTCTTTAAATAATTAGGATATCATTTAACATTTAAACATCTATACAAGCATTGCATAAGCTTTTTATTTTGATCATAATTTTGCATTTCTGTAACATTTTCCACATAACACTGAAGTCTTACCTTCCAGATAGCCTCTGAATTTTTGCCTTTGGTCCTTGTTTGATAAATAAATGGGTAGTGCTTCTTGTGAAGGACTGTAACAGTGTATGTATCTCTGTTTGTACATTTGGAAGTGTAGAATTCCATAGTATATAAGTGACTTTTAAGCATATACACACGATACACACGACTGCTTTTATATGTAGACTTTTGGGCTGATAAAGAACTTAATTCTGGCCAAGTGTGGTGATGTTCACCTGTAATTCCAATATTTGAAAGGCTGAGACAGGAGGATCACAAGTTCAAGGTCAGCCTCAGTAACTTAGCAAGGCTCTCAGCAATTTAGTGAGACCGTGTTTCAAACCAAAAAATAAAACAGGGCTGGAGGTGTAGCTCAGAAGTAGAATGCCCCTGGGTTCAATCCCGAGCAACACACACACACAAAAAGAAAGAAAGAAAAAAGAAGAAAGAAAGAAAGAAAGAAAGAAAGAAAGAAAGAAAGAAAGAGAAAGGAAGGAAAAGAAAAGAAAGAACTTAATTCTGTTGTGTCCATAGCTTTTTCCTCTGAGTAAAACTTCACAGTTTGGGAGAAAAATCTGCTCCTTGACAACTATTTCCCAGAGACAACAGCAGCCTTTTTGGTTGAGGAAGGCTAGCTGAAACCACACTGAGAAGAGAGAACAGTGGACTAGTAACATTTTATACCCAGAAAAGACATGCAGATTTAAATAGAGGACTTTCTAAGAATAATAAAGATAGGAGAGGGGTTTTTGTTTTGTTTTGTTTTTATTTTCATTTTTAAAATATAAAATTCCATTCTCCACAGTAAAAGCTCCCCTCCCCAAGAGGTTTAGAACTGTATAGTTACATACGCCGGCGTCTCAGATGAGAGGGCAGCATATATACATGTAATTGGTTTCTTTTTTTCTTTCCCTCGGCAGCCTGTAAAAAATGTGAAAATGCTCCTGCTTCTGCCTAGCCATTAAAAGGCAGTGGCTGCACCATACTGTGATTTGGGAGCTGAAGAAAATGGCCAGAACTGACTGATATCTGATAAACAGTAACAGGAGTCAGTTTATTGCACCAATCGTTAAATAATGGTGCTGATTATAAGGCTGCTAACTGCAGATGCTGTAATTGTCTGTCATAAATCTTAGTCATTTGTGACAGGAGCACAATGAAAGGGAGCATCTGCTTGAGGGCAAATGACTTCTGATAAATATCAGCTCTAGGAAAATGTACTTGGATGTGTCTCAATATTTTGGAGAGCCATTCATGTTGCTTCCACAAATGTGAAGTTATTATTGGTTTGTATTGATTTTGCCACCCTTTTTTTTTAAAGAGACAGAGAGTGACTCAAGGTTGAGTTGAATAGCATCTCAGCTCTTTATCTGATCTACTCATTTCTCTCAAATGCATGTTTGAGTGAAAAAAAATAATTGCACTTTTTTCAGTAGATTGCTATTCAGAAACACAGCCTGGGAAATTCAATATGCAGCCTATAAAAATATAACAAAAGCCAACATTTGTTGAAGGGGGAGAGAATGCATTTGGATTTTTACAAAGGTTATTTTCAGAAAAGATTTTAAGTCTTAGAATGCCAATCTCTAATGAATTTTAACTGCATGAAAATGAATTGCATGGTCTCCTATTATGCCTATAGAAAAATAGTTAAGATTATCATATCATTATAAAATTTACCCAAATAACGAAAATTATGTAATGAGGACTTCTCTAAGTTTAAAATAAACTTGGGAAAAGTTATTATTATGTAAAACTAATACCCATGTGTTAAGAATAGCTGCTTTCTCATATTTATTTATTATTAAACATTTAGTTGATAAATCAAGGGCAGCTTAGAAGCACAAAACAAATAGGATTAGGAAATTCATATTTCCCAATGTAGAAGTTCAGTCTTGTATTGAGTTGAAGATCTTGAGAGTTATTAACAAATGCAGGACGTACCTGTTTATAGCTATTTGTGGCTATCAGAGATGGGGTGGGGGAGGCTCTTAACAGATCTTTCCATGAAATGAAAGTAAGAATTTTACAGTCTGTTCCATTCAGTTGCTCAATGTGAAAGTCCAACTGAGTGGTCCAGAAATGCCTTGGGTTGTGGGTCTGAGGGGGAGTGATGACACATCATGGGGGGAGTTGGTACTCAGGTAATCAATGAACAATTTTCACTGTGCATGTGGGCTCACACCTATAATCAATCCCATTATTTGGGAGGCTGAGATAGGAGGATTGCAGGTTTAAGGCTAGCTTCACCAACTCAGTGAGACCCTCAGAAACTTAGTAAGACCCTGTTTCAAAATAAAAAAATAAAATAAGGCTGGGGGTGTACCTCGGAGGTAGAATGTCCCTGGGTTCAATCCTCAGTACTGAAAAAAAAAAGAGAACAACTTTCATGAGTTGCCTGGAGTTTTTTTTTTTTTCTGAATTACTCTGCCTCTATTTACAGCTCATTGCCTTAGGCTGAAATACCCGAATAAAGTTGTCCATACATCCACGAAACAAAAACTCTAGAGATAGTTGCAGTGACAGTATTAACAGTTTCATCATTTTATTCACAAGGGGATAATAAACTTTTTCTAAAAAATTGACTGATACTTTCCCTCATATCCTTGACCATAAAAAGACTTGAGCCCATTGAAATCCCTAATGGCTCTAATACCCAGAGATTCATGATGACATGAACTACCTTTGGTTAAAGATTCCCTTAAAACATCATCCCTCTGATATTATATTATCATATTAAATTTCCAAAGAGAATATCTGAAACAGAGTTCTTTGTAGTAACCCTAATTTTTAGAAAGGCAAATTATAGCAAGGGAGATTATTTTGATTGCTGTATTTAAGGAATAGGAAAACTGGTCCTGAATTTCAAATTTGTACAAAGACAAGGAAGGGAGATATACATAAAAATAGTGCATTTTTGAGTCATATCAAACTGGATCTGACTCTTAGCTCTACAAGGCAAGTTCTCGACATATCTCATCTTCCATTTGTGCAAAAGGCACTATTTCTCTTTATACTAGGGCTGTGAGTAAGATGTTGCATCTATAAATCACATGGCACAATACTTGAAACAATAAAAAGCCATAGCTATTCTTAATTATAAAATTATTACTGTTATATATTTATTAATATTACATATTAATAACTAGTAAAATGTTTATGTTTGTCTGGGTTTGCATTTGCCTGTGATTTTAATTCTCTTGATTTTAATGTGATTTATCTCCTATTTCTGGAAAGAAATTGCTAGGGAACTTAGATAAATTGTGTTTCTACTTTGATGGGTATAGTTCTATGAGTAAGTATATAATGAAGCAAATATATGTTAAATACCTAAGTTTTGTCATGCTGGCTTTAGAAATGATGAAAGGGGTTCAGGGAGAATAAATGCTCTAACATTCATCCCTGCTCAGAGGTTGCTATATTGTTGGGTAGAATTAACTAGCAGTTAGCAATGCATTAATTGTCTCATGAGTGCTAAGTAGTCCACTGTTAGAAGGTCACAAGGGGCTACAGTGATTAGAGAAGGGACCTGAGCTAGACTTTTATGACCTGAGGTGACTTGGGTAGGTCTAGTCACCTTATTTCAGTGAGGCGAACAACATGAGCAGAGACATGAACATAGCATATAACATATGGAATAAGGATTACATCTTTGCGGGATAGTTGAAATAAAGCAGAAACTATGTGATTGGACATAGTGGGAAATAAATACAGTTGAATTGATGGTGATAGTTGAGCTCCTGGTAGTAGTGTTATTATTTTTATTGTCATTAGTAGATAGCACTTATTAACTCTATGTGTTAGGCACTGAACTAAATTCATGCACAGTTTCAATTAAACCCAATAGTAAGCCCAAAAGATAATAAATATTTTTCTCATTATTCAGGTTAGGAAATTAAAGCTTAGCAAGTTTAAATAAGAGTCAATATTGTGTGATGGTTAAAAGTATCAACACTCTAGCCTGATTCTTCCCTTAAAATATCTAGAAACATCTTACTATGTTCTGACAAATACAACTACCGAATAGTTTCTAATGATCACACCATAATCTGATATATGGAGGTGGCATACATGATTAAACCAATCACCTGTCTTTGTAGGTTGCTTCCAATTTCTTTTTGCTCTTATAAACAATTCTGCAATGACTACTTTATGAATTTATAGAATTACCAAAACGTAAATCTTAAAACAAAGTTATGCCCACTTGTCAGATTGGATAGATAGATGATAGATAGATAGATAGATAGATAGATAGATGATAGATAGATAGATAACCATATCACCCTTCAGAAATTTTTAGCAATTTCCAGTTCCATCAGCAGTGTATGAAAATTCTTATCTCCTCATCTCTTTGCTAATACTGGTTATTGTCCTCCTTTTAAGTATTTTCCAATCTGATAAGTGAAATGCCATTTCATCATTTGAAATTACTTATTACTAATATTTTATTTTTTATTTTTATTTTTTGTGCTATTGGGGATTGAGCCCAGGGGTATTCTACCCCCAAGTACACCCCTAGCTCTATTTTATTATTAACTATTTTTGGAAATAGGGTCTCACTAAGTTGTTAGGGGCCTCCGGTAAGGAGGCAGGTTTCGAACCTACGATCCTCCTGTCTCAACCTCCCAAGCACTGTAATTACAGGCATGTGCCACCATGCCCAGCTTTACTAATACTTTAAATTATGCTTCTTGAAAATTATATTTTCGTAAATTTTTTGTCATTTCCCTGTAATTTTTTTTTTTTTTTTGGTGGTACTGGGGATTGAACCCAGGGGCATTCTACCTCTGAGCTACACCCCGGGCCCTATTTTTTTATTCTTTATTTTGAAACAGGGTCTCGCTAAGTTGCGGAGGCCTCACTAAGTAGCTGAGGCTGGCCATGAACCCGGATCCTCCTGTCTCAGCCTCCCAAGTACTGGGATTACAAGCGTGCCACCACGCCTGGTTAATTTTTTAATAAGGTGCTTTATTAGGAAGAAGTTTTCATTGTGATGGTGCCCCTTTGCTTTTCATTGTGATGGTGCCCCTTTGCTTTTCATTGTGATGGTGCCCCTTTGCTTTTCATTGTGATGGTGCCCCTTTGCCGACACATTTTGAACGTATGTGTATGGCGATGCTTTGTCTGGTGAGTCTGAAAAGGAGTATGTATTCATGTGAAAGTTAATAAGGAGACTTTTCCTAAAATTCAATCTGAGCATGTTCTACTTTTGCTTTAAGAACCTTTGATAGCTTCCTTTTGCCATGGAATAAACTCTATGTTTTAAAACTTGGAATATGAGATCCACTGTGACCCAGTCTCAACTGATCTTTATAGCTTCTTCCCTAGTAACTTTCTCCTTGTGAAAGCAGATTGTGTCCATCTCTTTTCAAGATCATGTTCAGTGATGCATGTTGGTGGCTTGACATGGGGGATATTATACTCTGGAAACCAGCAAACACTACAAATTAGAGCTCCCCCCGACCCAATTGTTAAATATTTACCATTATCTCACTACATGCACCCTAAACTCCAGGTACCCTAAACTTCTTAACATTCCTGATCCAGCGCACAACTGAGACATGTAGCACCCCAATCAGGATAATCACTATTTACCCTCTCAACACTCCTTAGCGACGTGTAGAACAGGCAGGGCAACAGGCTCTGTGGTGGCAGAGTTCGGCCTCTCTACTATTACTTTGATCAACGGCGTTCTGGCCCAAAGCTGTCCACCCAACAAGTCACATAAAGCCATGCTGCTGATCAAGTTATCTTTTTTATGAAAGACTTTGTGCTGATATTTGAGAGTCATGACTCCCTCATCCTCACCTCCAAGTGGCTTATCAAAGAAGTTCCTCCAACCACATTTAGTCCTTTCCTTGAAAGGAATTTGTCATAATATAATTTTGTTGCATTTTGTTTTAGACTTATTTATGGAATAGGATCTCAAGAAATGGACTATCTAGCCCAACATTTACTGTGAATCTTCCCTCAGGATGCCTTCGTTGCCGGGCATAGTGGCGCATGCCTGTAATCCCAGTACTTGGGAGACTAAGACAGGAGGATCAGAGGTTCAAGGCCAGCCTCAGCAACTTAGCAAGTCCCTCAGCAACTTAGTGAGAGCCTGTTTAAAAATAAAAATTAAATAGAGCTGGGGGTATAGCTCAGAGATAGAACACCCTTGGGTTCAATCCTCAGTACCACCAAAAATGCATACATACACACACAATAATATGCTTTCCTTTCCTCCTCTGTGATTAGATATGAGTGTTCCTGTTTCCTCTGATATCCCCCTACCCACCTGGTTGATATGTTGCTTTCTCTATGGATACTCCAGACAATATGCTCTTCCTTGACTGCACCCTGTAACTCTTGATAGTTATAATACTTACCACCTTGAGCCACTCCAAGCAGTGACACTCTGAGGCCATATGAACCTTATGCAGTAAGGTTTAGATGATGCTTGTTTAGATAGACATTCTTGAGGAGACAGGGCCGCTAAGTAAGCCTATTAAAGTGAATATTTTTACATTGGTGTGCCTGAGGACTGAAAGGAAACAGCCACTGTTACAAAGACTGGCTAAGGACAGTGAAATTTTGTAGAGAGCATTTTCTACTCTTGAGGGGGTGGTAAGTTCCTGGAGGTAGATGGTAGTAATAAGGACAAAAAGAAAGAGCAGACTTGATACATTTTAGACAAGAAATTATGGAACTGGTGAAATATAGTCTAGGAGAAGAAAGAGTAGACAAAATTTAAAACATCTTCAAGATTATAATTCAGAAACAGATATTGGAGTCATCTGTGAAAGCCATGGACTCATAAAGAAAGGAACCTGAAAAGTAAAAATAAATCAGAAAATGGAGTGTTAGGATATCTCTATATCTGGTAGTGATGGAAAAGGGATAGAGAAAAGGAGAACAGGGATGAATGGTTAATGAACTGGAAAATTAACCTAAAAATTGCAGTATCCCCCAAAGAGCAAAGAATGTTTCAAGAATTTCTTAGGTTAGTCAATACACTGTCAAAAGGCAAAAGAAAAAGAAAAGGGTAAAAGGCTGAAGGAAACGATCCTTGGGTTTGGCAAGGAAGTTATTAGTAAGATGATAACCTCAAGCTGGGCATGGTGGCACACACCTGTAATCCCAGTACTTGGGAGGCTGAGACAGGAGGATCACAGGTTTACATTCAGCCTCAGCAACTTAGTGAGACCTTGTTTCAAAAAATATAGGGATGGGGTGTAATTCAGAGGTAGAATGCCTCTGGGTTCAGTCCCCACTACCATAAAAAAGAAAAAAAAAGACGACAACCTTAAAGTAATGGAAAGCCACCAGACCACAACTCCATGGATGCAGTTGAATTATCTCTCCTACTTACTGGTTGTGTTTACCTTAGTAAGTACTTTACTCAGGAGTTCAGTTTCTTCTTTTATAATTTGGGTTCTCGTGTCATAGGGTTATCATGAGGTTCAAAAGGATGGTATTTATGAAAGAATTTTGCAAACTAAGTTTTCAGTGAATGTTATATATTTCCATGATTACATTCATAATTAGAGCCATATGGAAGTGAGAAGTAGGAGATTCAATGACAAGATAAAAGATGAGAAAGAAAAAAAAAATGAGTGATTGGCAGCAACTAGAACATGGATCAGGGTTGAACGAGCATTTGTTTCCTTTGGTTTGAAAGCAGAGAATCCCTGGGCATGGCTAAATATGGAAGGGGAGAGTTTCACTGTAGAGGATGGGTGGCCATGGGAGCAGTGGTCAGGGTAAATAGAGAACATGATCTTTAGAAGGAAGGACAGAAGGCTTTTCCTCTGAGACTGGTGGGAAGATTAAGGCCCAGATATAGAGACAGGGACTTGTCAGAATGAAGATGGGATGAAGCTGCTTCTGTGGGATACTCCAATCATGTGCTGGAAAGAGAGAGAACAGCTATAGGAGGGGTAGGGAGAGTAATGGCATCTGAGAGGGGACTTAGAGGCAAAAATATTGTTTGAATAATTGCCATGGTATTATCTTCTTGTGTAATAAATTATTAGTCCCTTCCAAGGAATTACAGACTCTAACATCTGTGATCTCCTTCCATCATAATTACTGGGCATTGGTTCAGTCCAAGTAGCACAACATGACCTATTAGGAAAAGGAGAATGCTTTTTTGAAATTGGATTAAATAATATATATGATAACTTAATTTATGAAACCCTTCCTTCCTTCCTTCCTTCCTTCCTTCCTTCCTTCCTTCCTTTCTTTCTTTCTTTCTTTCTTTCTTTCTTTCTTTCTCTTTCTTTCCTCTGTGGTACTGGGGATTGAACCCAGGGGCATTCTACCTCTAAGCTACACCCACAGCCCTATTTTATTTTTTATTTTGAAACAGGGTCTTATTAAGTTGCTAAGGGCTTCACTAAGTTGCTGAGGCTGGCCTTGAACCTGTGATCCTCCTGTCTCAGCCTCCCAAGTATTGGGTTAACAGGTGTGTGCCAGACTTGATAACTTCATTTCTGAATTGAAGATTGAAGTACATGGCTATAAACCTTTTTGGTGACTTCTATGTTGGATAACATATGACTTATATTAGCATGTGAAAATGTGAGATAGATGAGATGGGTATGAGAATGTGCCTCTATTCCGGCGTGGTCGAATTGGCTGGAATGGAGTGATGTCTGCTTGGAGAAGTGACTTGCACCATATGGTTTGCCACAGTTGCCACTCACCTGTCAGTACTGAAGTATTGACAGTCTCATTGATCTCTAAATACTGAAGATGAAGATCACTTATCATTCAATATCACATAGGCTTTCTTGCTTTTCTTATACAAAACATCTTCTGGTCCAATGAATTTTTCAAAAGTGTAATATGGAAAGAATAAGGGATTTGTATGGCTTACTTCTTTTCATCCATGCCTGACTCTAGTAGGTAACCAAGTTTGGGAATCATGCTATAATCCAACAGTATCAGACTCAGTGTTCTGACACAGGTATTTTGAGATCAGTCCTGAGTTATGTCAACCACTTATTAACCATAGATAAAGTGGAGATATTTGTGAATATTAAGTTTCTGACATATTAAAAACTTCAAATTTATCACTTAATACTATTTCTTAGTTATTGTGTTCTGTATAATTTCTTAAAAACAGTTTAGTGAGGTGTGATTAACATATTTTAAAACTATACATATTAAATGTATACAACTTAATGAGCTTGGAGATAAGTATATACCCATAAAACCATCATCACAATATTCTAAATATATCAATCACTTTTAGAAGTTTTCTCCTGTCTTTTAAATTCATTTTTGTATGTATTAAGATATATCCTCTTAGCAAATTTTTAAGTACAAAATATAGTGTTGTTAACTATAGACACTATGCTCTATAGATCTCTAGGACATATTCATCTTGTAAAACTGAAACTTGTGTACCTATTAACTGACACTTCCTCTTTTTCCCTTCACCCTAGTTGCTGGCCAACCACTATTATACTCTCTGTTGCTATGAGTTTGACTATTTTAGATTCCTCATATGAGTGAGATCATATATTTGTTCTTCTGTATCTGGCTTATTTGCTTAGCATAATGTCCTCCATATTCAATTATGTCATCATAAATGACAGAATTTCCTCCCTTTTTAAGGCTGAATAATATTTCATTTCACCATATTTTCTTTTTATATTCATCTATTGATGGACATTTAGGTTGCTTCCATATCTTGGCCACTGAACTTTATTGAACTGAATAAAGTTGAAAACCATATGTCTGATGGCCAGAGTTTGGATGTTGAATGTCCTCCAAAGGCCCATGTGTTAAAAGCCTGGTTGATAGCCTGTGGCAATGTTGGGAGGTAGCAGAACCTTTGGCAGGTGAGGTCTTGTAGAAGAAAATTAGGTTATTGAAGGTTTTCCCTTGACGGGGATATTGGGACCCTAGCCTATTCCTTTCTTTGCCTCCTGGCTGCTATAAAGTAAAGAGGTTTCCTCCCCCAAGTTGCTTCCACCATTATGTACTGTACTGCCACAGGCCCAAAGAACAGGGCCAAATAATCATACATTGAACCCTCTGACACTGTGAGCCAAAATAAACCTTTTCCAGCTAGAGGTATAGCTCAGTGGTAGAGAACATGCCTAGATGCATTGAGATCCCAGGTTAATCCCCAGCATTGCAAAAATAAATAAATAAATAAACCTTTCCTTCTTATAAGTTGTTCATCTCAGGTATTTTGTCACAGTGATGGAAGCTGACTACCATAGTGATAAAGGGTTATTATACAAAATATATAAAGAACTCCTACAATTTAATAGCATGCATTTTACACATGTACACACACACACACACACACACACACACACACACACACCATTTTAAAATGGGCAAAAGACCTGAATAGACATTTCTCCAAAGAACATAAATGGTCAACAGGATATGCAAAGGTGTTCAACATAATTAGTCATCAAGGAAATGTAAATCAAATCACAATGAGATATCACTTCACACATTAGGTTATCTATTATCAAAAATAGAAAAGATAAGTGTTGGCTGGCAAAGATGGAGAAAAGGGAATCCTTGTATGGTGTTGGGGGGAATGTAAGTTGGTACAGCCTCTATACAAAATAGTATGGAGGTTCCTCAAAAGGTGATCCAGTAATCCCTCTTCATGGGATAGATAGAAAAGATTGAAATCAGGATCTCAAGCAGGAGAGAAGCATCATGTTAGAGTTAGCACAATGAGAATATCCATGAGGTTATCTCACAGAGAAATATCACTTGTCACATATGTCTCTGAAGAAATAAAAGTTGAGAACTGCTGCTCTGGCAGTCAGTGGAGTGATGACTGTATAGTCATTTTAGGAGGCACTAAAAAATCTTAGATGATGGTACATTTTCTGCAAAGCAATATTTTTTCTTAATTTTATCAAAGTCAAATACATACGTAGTTTTAAAAGTCAAATCCTTTCATAAGACTCACCATGGAGCCATGTCTTTTGAAATCCCTTCCCTAGCCTGCTCCCCTAAAGCAACATTTGGGCTAATTGAATAATTGGTGTGTACATTATGAAAACATAAATTTTGTTCATAACTGAACCAACTATTTTGTTCAAATAGTTGTATGTTATTATCATAATTTATTTCTTTTAAACTTTGTTTTTTCTGGAATTAAGAACTACAATTTAATGTGTGTGTGTGTATGTGTGTATGTATGCATACACACATGCATGCATACAACAGATTTTAAAAATGGGCAAAATACTTGAATATACTTCCTATTTTGCTTGTTTAGTATTTTCCTGGAACTGTCTATCAAGGCTATGTTCCTCTCAATATGGTCAAGCATAGTAGATAATCTATAAGTTTCATCTTATCTTGGAGAGGCCTCTCTTGAAGCCTGCCTTCCTTCTGCTCTAATCAGACCAGTTGCTCTCTAGACTATTGCAAAAGCATCATCCTAGGGTCTTTCACTGCTACAGTTCTGGGAACTCACTTCTCTCTTGGGTTGGATTCCATGTCTATTTTTCCCCTTTTCTCTGTTATTGTGATGAATATATGTCCTAATAGTTTCCTGAAAAATTAAAAGAGGTACATATTATTGAATCCTTACAGATTCAAAATGACTATAGTCTACCTTCACACTTGGCTAGGTATAGAGCTGTGTGTGGAGATGAAACCTTTCTTCTTTTTTTAATAGTTGTAAGTCTTATTTTATTCAAAATTTACACATAATCGGGCCTGTTTATGGGGCACAGTGTGATGTTTTGATACATGTATACATTGTGTCATGCTCAAACCAGAGCCATTAGCATAACCATAACTTCAAACATTTATTTGTGATAAGATTAAAATTCTCTCTTTTAGCTATTTTGAAATATGAAATACATTGTTGTTAATATAGTCATCCCGCTGTGCAACAGAACACCAGAACTGTATTCCTCCTATCTAACTTTAACTTTGTACCTGTTAACCAGCTTCTCATCCCTCTCCCCGCCTCCCCTTCTTCAGTGTCTGGTAACTACTATTCTACTCTTTACTTCAATGAAATCTGTGTTTTTAGATTCCACATGTGAGTGGAATTCCACATACCATATCATTTCTGTGCCTGGCTTATTTCACTTAACATAATGTTCTTCAGGTTCATCCATGTCACAAATGGCAGTATTTCATTCTTTCTTATGGCTGAATATTATTCTATTGTGTATATATATATGTATATATATATATATATATATATATATATATATACCACATTTTTTATCTACATTTAGGTTGGTTCCATATCTTAGCTATTGTCAATAGTGCTGCAATTAACATGGAGTGCCCATGCCTCTTTGATGTACTGGTTTCATTTCCTTTGGATATATAGCCTGTAGTGAATTTTCTGGATCACATGGTGATTTCATTTTTAATTTTTAAGTACCTCCATAGTATTGTCCATAAAGGCTGTGCTAAGTTACATTCCCACAGTGTATATGTGTTCCCATTTTTCCACATTCATGTCAGCACTTATTATTTTTTGTCTTTTTGATAATAGTCATTTCAACTGGGGTGAGGTGATACTGCATGTGGCTTTGTGATATTGTAAAGTGATACCACCCCAGTTAGAATGATTAGGAGTGATGAGCACTTTTATCATGTATCTGTTGGCCATTTATGTGTCTTCTTTTGAGAAATGCCTATTCAAATATTTTGCCTATTTTTAGATCAGATTATTTGTTCTTTTTATATTGAGTTGAGTTCCTTGTATGTTATAGTCCACCATTCTGTAGGTTGTCACTTTACCCTGTTGATCATCTCCTTTGCTAATTCAAAAGCTTTTTAGTTTGATGTAATCCCATTTGTCTATTTTTTTATTTTATTGTCTGTGCTTTTGAGGTTTTATCCAAAAAGTACTCGCCCAGACTGATGTCATGAACTATTTCCCCCTGTTTTCTTCCCTCAATTCTGACAGCATCGCTCCACTGTTCTAGCTTTTACAATTCTTTTCAGAGTATGAAACAGTTTTGATTGCTAATCCTTCACATATGAACACCTTTCCACATCACCCCCACCTGACTCTAAAAACTTTTTTATCTTTTTATCCCCAAAACTCTAAAATATCCTAATGATGGGTTCTGGCATACAACTTTTGTCCATTTTGGAATCTATACATTCAAATTCTTAGGAATTGGAAAAAATATGGGTCACTTCTTAGTAACTTCCTTTTCCTATGTTTTCCCTTCATGAGACTCTTATTTGCCAGATTTTAAGTTTCTTGGATCAATTCTCTACTTTTCTCTCCTATTTTCTCATTACTTTTTCTTTTGTTCTACATGCTGGAATTCTTCAAATGTGTCTTCTAAATATTCTTCTCAATTTCTTGAAGTCTTGCTATTATAATTCTTAAGATTCAAGAGAGCTTTATTGATCTGTTCTTATTTCATGAATCTGATCATTTTCTTATCTTTTTGTGGAATATTAAATGTACTAAGTATTGCTCTCTGCAATGTTCCTGTTTTCAGAGTTTATGAGTTTATATCTGTTTTTCTGTTTGGATTTTTTTCTTAGAGAATTTTTTTTAAATACTTGGGGATATTTGGCTTCATTTTATATTTGAAATGTAAGGCACCAAGAAAATATTGGGAGCTCTGGTATGTGTGCGTGCGTGTGTGCGTGCGTGCGTGCGTGTGTGTGTGTGTGTGTGTGTGTGTGTGTGTAGGGGCAGGAACGGATTCTCCATTGACTGGGTTCATTAGCTGTTTCATTGATAAACCCTGAAATGTCATCATCCTTAGGTCTTTGATCTCAAACTGTCCAATTTTTTCTGGAGAAAAATTATCCAGTTTACTACCTGGAGGTAAAAACCATACTACAAGATTTTTAGGAATTTGTCATAAAGTATTTAGGTCAGAGATTCTCAAACTGTAGTCTGTGGACCCAGGGACTTCCCAAGATTTTTTCAGAGATTCCATAATCAAAATTATTTTCATAAATAATACTAAGGTGTTATTTTCCATTTTCATGGTGTTACTATTTTCACTGGTGATACAAATTAAACCATGGTAAAATTGCTAGTACCTTACCACTAATAAACACAGCGCACCAAACTCTCCTGGCAGTCATTCACACACTAATAGTAAAGACAAAAAATAAAGCCAATTTCACTTAAGAAAGTCTTTGATGAACCATAAAAGTTATTATTATTTAATCTTGACTCTTGAATGTACAATTCTTATTATTTTCTTTGATGAAAGGTGAGATATACATAAAGCATTTCTGTAGCATACCAAAGTAACTCTACTTTGCATGGAGGAAAAACATTGTACAATTGAGTTACAAGTTCAGCTACTTGCTTTCTTCAAAGGACATCATTTGACTTGAAAAAAATGATCAACAAAGGATGGTTATTCAGATATGGCTATTTGGCCAGGATTTTCTCAAAAATGAACAAAATACTTTGTCATTCCAGGGAAAACAACTGGTGGTATTTGTCACCAATGATAAAATTTGAGTTTTCCAGTGAAGTTTAAAAACTTTAAAAACATGTATTCTCCACCATGAGCTTGAAAGCATCCCAATACTGAGGCCCAAAATGATAAGTATGTGATATTTTTGGTAATGGTAAGCAATGTGATATTTTTATATTATATAATAAAATGTGCCGATATTTGAAAGATTTTCCTAAATCAGTGAACTGGTATTTTCCAAATGACCAGTGTAAAATGTTACCAAATCGTACATAGATAAAAGTACAAGATACATCACTAGATCTTGGAATACAAACAATTAATTAATATGATTTCAAATTCCAGAAAGAAACTTTCCATAAAGAAGAACAAAATTATGTCATTTTCAGGAAAATGGATGGATCTAGAGAATTTCATGCTAAGTGAGATTAGATTGCCAATCACAGAAAGCGGAAGGGTCACATGTTTTCTTTCATATGTGGAAGCTAGGGAGAAATTAGGATACAACAGGGACTCCAGACAAAGAAGGGAAAACCCCAGTGGAGAGGTAGAAGTGGTCTAGGGAACGGAAGTTGGGGCAGGGAGAACTGATGAAGGAAACACTTCCACTGACACTATGTACCTATACAAAATGATCGACGCCAATCTCAATATCCTGTATGGAGAAGGGAAGGGAATAGGGTGGGAGCCAGGGGAGAATCACTAAGTGCTGTGTGCATGTATGTTCCTATCCTATCACTCTGAACTTCATTATGATGTGAGATTACAATGCACCAATAAAAGTATATTTTAAAAAAAGAAATTACTACTTGTCAGGCTGGATATGGTAGTGTATTCTTGTAGTCCTAGCTACTCAGGAGGGTGAGGCAGGAAGATCACCAAGAGTGAGGTCAGCCTGGGCAACACAGGGGACCCTGTCTTAAGATGAAAATAAGAAGAACTTGTGATTTAGCTCAGTGGTAGAGTCCCTTAATACTGCAAAAAGAAAAAGAAAAGAAAAGAAAAGAAAAGAAAAGAAAAGAAAAGGAAAGGAAAGGAAAGGAAAGGAAAGGAAAGGAAAGAAAAGAAAAGAAAAGAAAAGAAAAGAAAAGAAAAGAAAAGAAAAGAAAAGAAAAGAAAAAAAGAGAAAAAAGAAAAGAGAAAGAAATGATCGCTTGTCAAGTTTTGGTGTAACATCAAAGAAAAATATTCACAACTATCTGAAAAGCTTATTTAAATACTCCTCCCTTTCTAACTACTAATCTTCATGAGGCTGCTTTTTCTTGTTCTTCTTTCAGGAAAACAACGTATCATGATAGATTGACTATAAAAACAGATGTGACCCTTCTTTGTTTGAAAAGTTAAGTTTCATAAAAATATGTTATCTATATTAACATGAATAAACTTGCTATTATTATTTTTATGAATTGATAAATATTTAATTTTTCTGTTTTGTTTGTAATAAGATAAATGACAGATGTAACCAACATAAACAAAAGATTTTGGAGGTCCTTAAGAGCCTAAAGTGATTCTGAGACTAAAATGTTTGAGATACCCCATATAGACAATGAGTTAATCCCTTCACCCATCATGTTTATGGGTGGCCCCACACCTCCACTCTCTTACACCTGATATCCTCTAATCTGGAATTTCCCCACCTGTTGCGGGCAAGAATCTGCGAATTTAGTTTTTCTCCACATAAATTTCCAAACCCCACATCCTCTTTGTTGTATGAGTCGACATGTTTCTTACTGCTTCTCCCCAGGTTGACTCTTAGGTTCATTTTTCTCCATTCTTCTAAGTCAGTTACCACTCATTTTACCACTCTTCCAACATTTCAATGATATGTCTTGATTTTCTGTCATCTCCTCTGCCATTCTTTTAACCTTGAGGGTTTATCTTTTTTTTTTTTTCATTTTGGTACTGGGGGTTGAACCCAGGGGCATTGTACCTCCAAGCTACACCCCTAGCCCTATTTTATTTTTTATTTTAAAACAGAGTCTCATTTGGTTTCTGGAGCTGGCCTCAAACCTATGATCCTCCTTTCTTAGCCTTCCAAGTACTGGGATTACAGGCATGAACCACCATACCTGGCTTATCAGTTTTTTAAATTTTCTTTTTTGTCATCTTAGTGGACATTGGGTGGCAGTGCAGGTAGAGGCGTGTGTTTGAGGATAGATGTAGCGTGGTGTATGATTCTGGCATATGAGTCAACATGTGGAAGCTAGTTACTGGAAGGTATTTGTAATAGGATATTTAATTTAAAACATTAAAGAAACAGAATTCCTCTAAAATATCAGGGATCTTTACCCAATAGGAAGAGAATATTTAGAATATTTGTTACATATTTTCAGCTCAAATGTCTCTTTTACTTTAATTACTTAAAAACAATAAAGAACTCTTAAGTTCTTAAAATTTGGGGGGAAAATGTTTCTGTTTTACAAAATAAGCATCTAGAAACTGCTGGTGTTCAGGTTGGAATTAGCTGCATTGTTCATCTAACCAATTTGTAAACTAAAATGGTTTGTGTCCATTTTGAGTTATTTTATATGTGGCTTCTAATATAAACATAGTGATATTTGGGATTGAATATTATTTTTTATATTTAAATCCATTTAATAACATTGCATTATTATCAGGGTTTATGTAATATTTCTAAAGTGTTATTATGAATATATTGACCAAGAAAAGGATCATAAAATAGTTTAATGGATTTATGATTCTATTTCATATCCTATCACATTGATTACACTCTTTGAGGTCAAGGAAACCTCATAGAACTGAGGTTTAGCATAAACAGCATAAAGTGAAAAATAACTAAGTATTATTCATTTCTCAGATTTAAAAACACAGAAAAATTGTCAAACCAGAGTAGAGACTAGAATTGTTTGATTTTGACACTAATAATTGTGGTATTAGCAACTAGTTGAAGGGGGTGGTAGGATAAGTTGTTTGCATCTTGGAAGATAAGGACCAGAATCAAGAATGATCATTTTATGTTAGAAATAAACAACTCACTGAATTCAGAATATCATAGAAACTGAGAAATATAATGCACCTTGAAAATAATTTTTTCCAGCATCAGCACTTATTAGATGAACAAGTGATGATGCAGAAATGTGGAGTACATGGTCCAGGGTCATACTGCAACTTATTAGTAGCTGTTGTCCTGGACCTGGGCGTCCAGGCTCCCAGCCCAGCGTTCTCTCCAGGGCATCCACTTCAGTGGGGACAAAGGCTGGGAGAAATGAAGGGGCACTGCCAGGTCTGACTTCCTCGTTTTCTTGTTTATGATGTAAATCTTCCCCCTTCTTCCAAGGTGCAGCTGAAGCATGGTCTCCAGCAAAGCTTCCTTGCTGACTTCCCCTGCCCATCCCCTCATCATCTTCATTTCTTTTGTACACCTGTCACATCTGTCCTGCCCCAGTGAAGCAACTCATGGTTGGCTCTGCATGTTTGTCTATTTCTTCCCTAAATGTCAGTATTCTGTTTCCCCAGCTAGACAATAGTACTTTTGAAGGCAGGACCCTATTAAAAGTAACTAAGGGCCTGTTTCCCCCAAAGGAAATAGGACTCTGCAAACAGAGGTGCTCAGCTGCTGCAGTTGTATTGTTGGAAGGTCTGGCTGGTTATATAGACACAGGGCATGCAAAGCTCCTCCACATCACAGGACATTAATTTTATTTTTTTAACATTTTTTGTTCATTTATTGTTGCATTGTAATTATACATTTTGATATATGTCAGGGTATGAACATCATACATGCACACATTGCACATTTATCCCTCCCTTCAATCCCACCCTATTCCCTCCCCCTTCCCTCCCTTTCATGCTCCGGATAGTGATTGAGTCTTATAGGTTTGTGTATGTACATCATGTGCTATAGTGTGTTTCTCTCCACTCCCCTCCCAACTCCCTCAGTTAGGTCACCTTCTTTGTCCATCTAAAGATTTCTTCTTCTTCCCTTCTAAGTCCCTTCTACATCCCATTCTATCTAGCTCCCACAGATTAGGGGGAACATC